>WWET01002003.1:177956-212836 GCA_011038615.1 Limnodynastes dumerilii
TATATATATATAAATATAAAAAATTTTATAAGACAATTGTACTAAGTCAATAATCAAACAAATATATCCCCCAAGACAAGAAGGCTTCATATATGTCATACATGCTAACATGCAGTAAATAAAATTATGATTTGTATGTATTGATTTTATAAAATGTCATTTATTAGTAATATAATACCGGCAAGTATTAACAGTAATTTTAAATACAGATTTTTTTATTATCAGAACTCTGAACCTTAAGTTTCTGCTGATTTTTTCAGTAAAGTGGATATTTAGTAAAACTTGTATTCTATATATCAGCAAAATATTAACATTAAAAAGACAAACATGCTGCATAAATGGTTCACATCTGAATAATAGCAATAATTGCAGTCATATCCTGTCACACTGCTATCTCCTCAAGAATGATGACTGCCTTCTGCAAAGCTGATGGAAGTTATGATTACACATGATATCGGAGCACAACACAAAGCATGTTTAGTCACTAAAGATTACTAGAGCATGCTCAATGAGTTATTGTGAACTTATCTAAAGGCACAAATCATGCTCAATATATTATTGAAAATATCTAAAGGCATAAATCATGTTGCCGCTTTTGAAGGGCACAGTACATGATCCATGATCCCTAAGCACATTTATTTTTAGATAGCTTTCCTGCAAAGCTTTGCCTTTAGTTTATTGTTCATTCCAGGAAACTAACTACCTTACTCCCTCTGTCTCACAAGTTTGTATAATTAAAGTACATAATTCATTCAACTTCAAAAAAAATAAAGAATAAAAAAAAAAAGAATTCAAACAGAGGTTCTGAGTTACAATGAATGGAATTTGCAAAAAAAAAAAGTTCAAAAAATTAGTTAACTATATAAACAAAAAAGTAATTACTGATTAATAATTATTAAAGAATAATGTATTATGTCTCATAAGATACAATATAATATAATTGTGATAGGGTTATTGTAAAGTTATGAAAAACAAGGAATATTCTTACTTTAGTAACCCAATTACTTTATTTTATAATAAATCAAAATGTATATATTATACAAAATAATACTATATATAGATTTAGATAGTTTGGTTTTTTTTTAATATATATATTGTTATGCTTGCTTGTGCATTTAATAGCATTTTCTAATATAGAATGATATGAAATTCTTGCAGATTTTGGATTTTGGAGGGCCACCATACCTCACTAAGGACATTTTCTTATTCACAGTGATATTCAGCTTGAGATTAGTTGGTGTGCTCTACTCCCCTGTGTTGTGTGTTTCATTAAGTGGCTTTATGTTCAGGACAGGGTGCAGTTGGTGCTGTGAGACTGTTTTTTCTGAAATAGAGAAAGTAAATTATCACATTTCTATTTCGAACATAGCGCTATTTACAATTTTTTTTATGAATGGGTAAGACCGCTGCACTATCCGGACATGTGAGTAGGACTTTATGGGGAGATTTAGGGTCAGGCTGTGAGGAGAGGAGTCTTAGTGTTAGGCTGCGGTGAGGGGAGTCTTAAGTTTAGGCTGCGTGGAAGGGAGGGTTTGGGTCAGGCTGCAGAATAGGGAGTCTTAACATTTTGCTGCGGGGAGTCACTGCCTCAAAATTTAGCTTTTTAGCTGATTTTTGTCTGTCTCTGTCTTGAATAGACAGCACTTTCCCAAAGTTTATTTCAGAATAAGTAAGTATGCCAATCGGCATACTTATCTATTAATTTTTTGTAAACGCTGCCGACCGAAGAGGTGAGTAACACTCTCTGGTGAGTTTCAGGGGTAGGCAGCGGGGAAGTGAGGCTTAGGCTCAAAGTAAAGGAAGAGGAGTCTTAGGGTTAGGCTGTGTGGTAGGGAGGCTTAAGATTAGGCTTCAAAAAAAGGGAAGGTTAGGGTAATGAAAAGGAATGGTTAGGGTAAGGATTGGGGAAAAGGGTTGGGGTTAAATTTATTATTTACCATTCGTACCAGTGAGGCAATAGTAATCAATTTCAAAGAAGGGCCTTTCACAGCAGTTACCCACACTCGTCTTAGAGTTATACTGCAGACATGGGAGTCTTAGGATTAGGATGCAGTGAGGGGAGTTTTAGGGTTAGGCTGTGGGGAGAGGTGTCATAAGATCAGGCTGCGGGAAGGAGAGGGTCAAGTTTAGGGTAATGGAAGGAGAGGGTTAGAGTAAGGATTATGGTAAGGGTTACAGTAGGATAAATACTTACTATTCGACAAAGAAGACTTTGTTCCTCACTGGATTGATTGCTTCTCCCTTTCAAGGCAGAAGCAATCGATTTGGGAGCCACTTCAGAAATGCATGGTATGAAACGGCCCTTTCGAAAAAAATACCACTGATCTAAAATTCTTCAGGATATTAACAGAAGAAGAGAAAAGAAGAAAGTATACAGTAGAACATACAGAGGATAACAAAAACATGTTTCACATAGAGAAACCAACGAGCATATAATTATTACACAGGCGCTTCTACTCAGACTGGTTAGAGTGTCATCTTTTTGTGCAACACAATACATGTTGGTAAACATGTTTATTTTTATTTGGTAATATATGTGCTCACCAGCTGATTGTGGAGTTTTCTCTTTGAACCGAAAACACCATTCACATTCACCAGATCCAGTGCAGACTGCAGCTTACCCTTAAAAAGGCATAGTCTTGCAGCTGTACCACACAGGTAAAAAAATATCAAATGAGAAAGGGGGTGCTTAATGGTGTGATCAAGATTCAAGGCAATTTTTTTTTTCAATAAAAACAAAACATATTTATTCAACAATCAATCCTTCGAGTATATGAATTCAAATAAAATATAAACATTTTTTTAGACAGACTGTAACCAGCTTCTTTTCAAACAGAGTCCTATTGCACTTCCAGCGTCCTGGATTGCTTATAACGATAATGTCCAATGAAGCGCTTAGGTCCCAAGTATAGTTGTGGAGATTTGCTCATCTAGAGTTTGCGGCACTCGTAGCTCCTCCCCTACGTGTTTCATTGCTTAATGAACTTCGACAAGGGGTATGGATTCGCTAAAGTGATGACGTGCTTATATACCAATTAATAAGGTGGTTGATATGAACAAATTCAAGAGAAAAATTAATAAAATAAACAATTCATAGAATAATGTAAAAAACATTTCATGAACACAATACTAAAAGTACAATGCATATAAAAAAAAAGTTATTGCACATCCTCCTATTATGGGTTAAGTACATGTAAAGAGTATTTCCATTACTGACTACTGATTCACAAACAAGAGATCATAGTAATGACTAAGTGATAGCTTATTCAGCATATTTAGCTCCTGAGTTTACCAGTCCAATGATACAATGTTACTGATGTCTCAGCTGTTTGTAGAAACATTCAAACAGAATAAAAAGTTACTGTTACTGAGGTCTCAGTTGTTTATAAGAACATTCAAATAAGATTAAAATATGTTAACACATATGAACTGATTGGTTCCTAATAAAATCTAACAGGATATTAGGACAGAAAGATCAATATTGATTTAGAAAGGAGAAATATTGAAAATATTTCTCAATATGTTTAATTTTATTTAATATATATATTTTTCACAAGTTGTGTAATATTTTGTTGAATTAGCGCTTCCAAATTGAACGTTGTGTATATTTTGTAAACCTCACTAAAGCTGTTGAAAAAGTTTAATCAACTTCAAATAACAAGATATTAATATTCAGTGAAAAAAATTTTCAGACATACAGTTGTGCCCAGTTAAACTTTTCCAAAAATCAGGTAAAAGTCGGCCATGTAAAGTGGGCTCACCTACTGGGGAAAATTGAATGAGGCTTCATAAATCATTAAAACTGGTTTACTTATTATTTAGAAGCTGCTGGCTTCCTGCAGAGATCAGACAATGGAGCTAACATCACCCATTCAATGTCCTACAGAGAGTGTGTAAGACTCATCCTCTGAATTGAATGGGTGATGTCAGCTCCATTTTCTCTGCAGAATGCCAGCAGCTGTTAAAAGGTAAATAAACAAGTTTTTAAGGATTTACTAATTGGGTACAATCTAGTTTTCACACCATGTTGGGAAAGATGCATCTTTGATGGGAAATCTGTATCTGAGCACCACAGTGTGTGTGTGGCCTGCAGTATATATGATGAGTGAAAGGCCATTAAAGGACTGTGTGGCTAAACATATAAAAAATATAAAAAAGCTGATGACTACAGATATTGTACTCCAACACTTTATGGAAGTCCATGCATGCAACCCGGTCCTGTTCAAGATTTTTGGGGGCTTAAAAGTGGTACCAACTTCCTGGCCGGGGAAGGGTAATAACGTTTCCATAATTTCCAAAGAGAGAGTTCAATTTGTTTTTTAATTCTTGATTTTATATCAATCTGTTGTATCATGACCATTATAAGAGTGTTTATTCATACTTGTTTAAATATTTCTACTTCCATTGTCCAGTTCATCAATTTATTTCATTCATTATGCCACTCAGTGATTTCATTTTCATTTCACAGTCATATTTCTCATTCTCCATGATTATCAGATCCCCACGTTGCATGACAGACTACAGGCAAGTTACTAGAAGCGTGGAATAACTATCCACTGCAATCTTCTTTCACTGGTAAGCATTTCTATTTATTTTCAGGTGTCAGACTGCTGGGACTCAATTTTTAGCATACAAGCAAATCTTGATTATTCTTTAGTGAATATATTTAAGCACCTTACATTTAGGTTGGAGCAGCACTATCTACTACTGAGATATGAACTCTCCAATCTCAAACTCTTTAATCTGTAATCTCTAAAAGCTTGTTGGTGGTGAATTAAACTATTAGCCAGACCACTTAAACACTAAAGAGCGTTAATAGTTCAATACAATTTGCTACTTCATTCAAATGTTTACTTTTTTCATGCTGATAATTATGTAATTACTTTCATAATTTTTTTTTTACTGTTTTAAAACATCATTTCTAGTATTGATTTACTATTATATTGTTTCAAACTCTGTATTACTGCATGTTTATAATTGTATCTCTGTGTTTTCATTACACTGTAGTAAAGTTTACTTTTTTATCTAACTTTGAGTAGTTAAGTTTAGGTTGTTCTCTGAGTGTTGTTTTTATACAGAAACTGTCTAAAATTATTTTATTATTAGAAAAAAAGGGTAAATGATGATGCAGTAAAAAAAAAGCAAACATAAATAAAACAGAAAATTGAGAAATTCCAGTTTGTATGTCTAGTTGTTCTGCAGATACAAATTTTGGAATAATTTTGATGATGTATCCTGGTATATCCCAAACAACAATTAAACATTACAGGTTTTTTTAATCATTGTTTAGACATGATAACAGCTCTCAAGCTAGTTTTATGAACTAAACCAAGTTCTATTAAAAGCCACATAAGATTTTCAGGAGATATATCACAATTATCTATCAGCTGCCTTTTCTGACCAGCTTATAAGTTTCAGATCTGCACCCATGAAGGCAGGGTTGGTGCTAGGGGGGTTCGGTGCCCCCCTGCAAACTTTATATTTGCACCCACCTGTGTAACATTATAGTTAATAGATTATAGTATACATGTAAGCGTCATTAAACACAATCATGTAACCACAATTAATGAAAGCAAATCATTGTTACTACTATACAACACAAACAGCATCCTAGTCTCTGCTATACAATTCCCACTTCATCCTAATCACTGCAAAACAATACAGACTATATACAGTATCTTAGTGACAGCCATACCATACGGACTTATCCTAGTGACCACTATACCATACAGGCCGCCATACAATACATGTGCCTCCAGTCTCCCAATATTCTTCCTGTGTCTCCAGCCTCCCAATATTGCCCATCATGTCTCTCCAGCCTCCCAGTATTCCCATCATGTGTCTTCAGCCCCTCAGGTTCCCATCATGTCTCTCCAGCCCCCCTATTATCCCTATCATATGTCTCCAGTCCCCCCCCCATGATTCACATTATGTGTCTCCAGACCCCCTTTGTCCCTTATTATGTGTATACAGTTCCCAGTATCCCCATCCTGTCTCTCTAGCCCCCAGTATCCCCTATCATGTGTTTCCAGCTCCCAGTATCACTATCAAGTCTCCAGCCCCCCCGTATTCCCATCATGTCTCTCCAGTTTCCCAGTATTCCCATTATGTGTCTTCAGCACCCCAGTATCCCCATAATGTGTCTCCAGCTTCCCTAATATACCCATCATGTGTATTTAGCCCCCCCAGTATCCCCATCATGCCTCTGCATCCACCAGTATCCCCATCATGTCTCTGCAGCCCCCCAATATCCCCATCAGGTGTCTGCAGCCCCCAGTATCTCCATCATGCTTCTGCATCCCCCCAGTATCCTCATCATGTGGCTCCAGTCCCCCAGTATTCCCATTGTGTCTCTGCAGCCCCCCCAGGATCCCTATCATGTCTATCCAGCCCCCCAGTATTCACATAATGTCTCTTCAGCTTCCCCTTGTATCCCCATCATGTCTCTGCAGCCTCCTCAGTATTCACATCATGTCTCTGCAGCCTTTCCACTTTTACTTTTCTTAACTTTGTTGCACTTCTCTTCCCTTTCTCTGTGGTGCTCTTTCTCTCTTCCTCCTTTCTTTTGTATACAGGAAGTTCTTGTATGAGCTGCTGCGGCTGTTTCAGAAGATTTTTGCAATCAGCTGTTCCATGTAACTGCCGCAGCAGCTTATACAGGAACCTCCTGTATGAGCTACCTCTCAACATAGCAGGAAGCGGGTGGATGACCGCTGCCTCTCTAGCCTGAAAACGGTCTGCTCTGCATCCCTCTGCTTACCATTGTGCAGGCCCTAACTGGAGGACATTTAAAAAAAGAAAAAAAAAGAAAAAACTATACATTTGTTTTTGTGGAGTACCCAGCCAAAACAAAGACTTTATGGATGTGTGGTACTGAAAATAAAAGAGCTAGGAAACTTAAGCTAGACAACACGTTGAACAGTTTTGCAAAAATAAAAGCACACCAATGTGTTTTCTGAAAAAAATGGTCTTGTGTGTAAATAAATACCGTATTTCCCCATGTATAAGATGCACCTTTTTTTTAAAAATAGGGTTTTTAAAAACAGGGTGCATCTTATACACGTGGGTTACAATTTTACCATCTGGTCGCAGTCTGACTCCAGACCAGCCCCGCTAGTCTGGAGTCAAACTGTGGCTGGATGTTAAAATGATGCCTAGGCTGCAGCTCCCTCTCCTCCAAAGCTTTCTTACCTCTGCGGATCATCCACTGAGCGGGACTGTTGCCACAATATGAAGTCCCGTGGTGGCCAAGACTGGGATATGAAGTCCCGCGGTCACAGGCTGTGAACGCGGGACTTCATTTCCCAGTCTCAGCTACCGCAGGACGCCATATTGTGGCCGCAGTCCCGCTCGGTGGATGATCCACAAAGGTAAGAAACCTGAAAGCGGGGAGAGGGCTTTTCCCCAGGTACAAAATGCACTTTTAATTTTGGGACCCCAAAATTAAGGTGCATCTTATACAGGGGTGCATCTTGTACATGGGGAAATACGGTAGTTGAGAGTTGGGTAAGTTTTACAAAAATTATTCCAGTTAAACTAATATTCCCTTTAAATTTAATCACAGTTGTAGTGGAACTAGGTTAACATACAGCATTTATTTTTTACCATGTCTGTTTATAACTGCTGATAGTTTTATTTATATAATTTCCTTTAAAAGTAGATGACTTTAACTAGACTCCTTCTCTAACTAGAAGTCTGGTCTTCATTAGAGCCCTTGATGGTGGGGATATACACTGAGGCAGGATACACTCAAGGGCTGGAGAGGAGGAACAAGGAATTCAGCAAATGCAAAATAGATAATTACCCAACAAGTAGCAGGAGAGCACAGGGTAAGCCTAAATGCTATAACCTGCAGTGCGTGGAAGTACTGCCAGTTCTTAAAAAGGGGCTACTGGCAACTGATTATACAGTAGCCGTTCAACTGCATTTCAACCAGGGTATGGAAATGCCCACCAAAATCTGCATATAGCTAATTTGCACATGACAGCATGCACAGCTGGAGATCATGGCGTGAAGGATCAGCAGTGGTGGGAACAGGATAAAAGTTAAATGCCCTTCTAAAAACAAGGGCATTCTATGATGAAATTTGTTACCAAGCTCTTCTGCCTGAAGATTATTTGCTGGGACCAATTCCATTCCTTTGGACCATAGCCTTTCCAGGGGACCAGGTACTGCAGCTGCTTTCTTTATGTTCTGGAATCCAGGATGGGTTCTAAATCATATTCTTCTTGTCCTTAAACTATGATCGGTGTTGGATTTTCTAGATGAGAGGGCAATAATCTCCTGGATAGGGGGACAGGCTTCAGTAAGAAGGTATGTAAGGTGTTAGGATTTATCAGAATACTTGGAAAGCCACTGGATTGACTTTTTGGCAGATGGTATAAGGTTTAATAAATCAGGGTGCCAGCTTCTTCGTAGGTTGCCTGACACAAATGTTTTAGGTGGAGTGGAGTGCCAAACCTTGTCCCTAACTTTAAAATTACACTTTTGCTCTGTGATGATCTGCTTTAATTTTTGAGTGTAGCAAAGCCTGATTCAAGGAGATGTTTACCTTCCTTTAGAGCTTCATTCATTTACAGGAATTATATCTTGTAGTTAAACGGCCAAGGGATGGTATCCAAAGACATCCAACATACATTCCCTAGTGGCAGAGAAGGATGCATTATTATACACAAACTCTGCCCAGGACAAGTTATCTGTCCAATCATCCTGAAATTTAGATGTATAGCATCATAGGTATGGTTTAAGTGTTACAGACTCCAAGGAAGGTTTTCACCAGGGTGTGGAGTCTAAATCAGGGCCAAGAATTCACTAGAGCCCCTGATGGTGGGGATAGGCTTGACTGCTGGCACCTGATAGGTTGCGACCCCCAGTGATAGCCTCCAAGGGAAATTTGCAACGTACTGTAGGTAGCAATACAGGAACCCAAACACATAGAAGTACTGGTTGGAACCCTCATATACTAGTACACAGACTGAAACCCTTCCACAGATGCACAGGCTGGAACCCTTCACTCTGACACTTAGAAGATAGAAAATAGAAGGGAAAGATCCAGAGATAGTGCAGAAATGTAGTACCACTGGGATAATACATATAACAACAATGCCCTCAGGTAGATGACAATACCTGAGAGGACAACAGGTCCAAGGAGGGTAACAAGAGCGCACACTCTGACAGATGGAACACAGCACACCACAACACAGGAGAGCAGAGTCCAGTGTGCAGACTCACGCTCACTAGCACACACTGAGAGATGGAACTCACAGTGTTAAATACACGCTCACCAGCTCACACTAAGAGATGGAACACACAGCGGTAGCAACAGAGACTGGAGAGAGACTCACAGAATTTAACACAGGTGAGATGGTAAACACTGAGTGGTAACACAGCAGAAGGAGTACAACAGGCGGACTCCTGCACACTGCGAGATGAAAACCGCAGTGTGCACACACAGGAGAGGGGCATATGGTATAACTCTCTCAGCAGGAATGGACAGTGTGAAAACACACACACTACTCAGCAGAGGGGAAGCTGGCCAGTACCTGACCTGGGCTGAAGCCGTCAGCGTGAGCAGCAAACTACTCACGCTGCACACTTTACACAGCTACAGGAGGCAGACAAACAGAGGAACAGAGGGCACAAGGAAAGCAAGAGGTAACTCCAGGAATAACGGAGGAAGTAAATACACAAGCAGATACACAGCAAGAGCACAATCAGACAGCAAGCAAATGCAGATAAAGCAGGCTATTTAAAGTCCTGTAATCAGTTGCAGTAATCAGACACACCTCCAGAAATGATCTCGCAGCTGGGAGAAACCAGGCAGATAGAACTCAGAAGGGAACTTCACACTCTGGTAGGTTTTACCCCTGCAGCATGTAAAAGTGCCCCTTCCTTGACAAAGAGTTAAAGGACTCCTCACCCTGGGTTTCTTAGGGAATTTTAAATGACATTTTTTCTTTATATGTTTAGCATACATATTCCTGGCAGGAACCCAAGAACACTCTTCAGGGCCATACCCCTTGCAATGGATAAGATAATGTAGTTGACCCTGAACCCTCTTAGAATTAAGAATATTTTCCACAATGTATTCATGGCCATCAATGAGTAGAGGAGCAGGATCGGCTGGTGATACTGTACCAAATTTTCTTGATGTGCGTACTGGTTTCAAAAGAATGAAATGAAACATATTGGGTATACACATAATTCTGGGAAATTGGAGTTTGAATGCTACCGGATTGATCTTCCGAGTGATCTTGAAAGGTCTGATAAAGCATGGACCTTATTTAGCCGAGGGTTGACGAATCCTGATATTCTTGGTGGATAGCCATACTCTGTCACCAACTTTATATTCACTGGTTTCCCATGCCTGTCCTCTCTGTGCTTCATTTCAAATGCTGCCTAATTTAGGGACTTGATGACCTTTCTCCAGATGTTCTTAACTACCCGTAGCTCTTTGTGCCCCTATGTCTGTTGTCAGGATGACTAGGGATTTTGAGGTTTTGGTGGATGTCTATGGAGTCTAAAAATATGCTTAGAGGACAGTACTTGAGATTGAGATTAGGTAGTTTTTTTAGTGGGATGAAGTGTACCATCTTGGAGTGGAAGAAGAGGACCAGACGGACAACAAAGGGAAGTTTTATTTCTGGCACAACTTTAACAAGCATCAACAAATCTTTAGCATCTTGAGCCAGGGATGTTTGATAGTTCTCTGGAATTCCAAATGTTTAGTAATCTTGGACGTGTGGTTCTCGAGCGGAATCGCCTTTCACATGGCTTCAGGAATGAACAGACAATAATCCAGTTGACCTGCTTGACCTAATCCCTGTGCCTTCAAGATCTTTGAGTATGGGTCTTGGGTATAACCTAGAATAATGTAATTTAGAGAAATCACAGGTTAAGGAGGGGCGGCAGGTTCCCAGACCATAAGAAACGAATGAGACAAGGCATCGGCCACTTTGTTCATGGATCCAAGTCTGTAGGTTATAACAAAGTTGAACTTGGATTAAGATGCTTGGCAGACTTGATGTGGGCCAGTTTTTTATGATCCGTGCATACGGTAATGGTGTGTGGTGATCCCTCAAGCCAGTGCCGCCACTCCTCAAAGGCCATTTTTATTGCCAATAATTCACAATTCCCCACATCATAATTTTGTTAGGCATCTGAGAATTTATTAGAGAAGAAGGCAAAGGGATTAATTTTAGCATTGTCCGGACTTTTCTGGTAGGACTGCTCCTACTCCGACGTCTGATGCATCCCCCCCCTACGATATAAGGTAAGTTTGGGTTTTGGGGACAGATATATACACTTGTTTTAAGTCCTAAAATGTCTAAGTAGCCCAAGGGGACTACTACATCCACCCCCTTCTTGGTCAGATCTGAAATAGGCCAGATGATAGTGGAGACATTTCTTAAGAAGTGTCAGTAATAGTTAGAAATCCCTTGGATCTTTGGATGGCTTTCAGGTTACCTGGTTGTACCCACTTCAAAATTGCTTTTTACTTTGTTTGGATCCATGGAGAAACCCTGCGGGGAGATGACATTTCCTAGGAAGGTGACTTTCTAAACTTTGAATTTGCATTTCTCCAGTTTGACGAAAAGATTAATTTCTCTTAGCTGCTGGAGAACTTGGTATTCGTGATTGCAATGAATCTACACAGAAGGAGAATAAATAAGGATGTCATCCATGTATACAACAATGAATTTTCCCAGGAAGTCATGGAGGATGTTATTTATGAGATCCTGGAAACTGCCGGGGCATTACATAACCCGAATGGCATGACCAAATATTCATAATGTCCAGAATGCCTTCCCGGATCCTTACTAGGTTGTAAGCCCCCCGCAGGTCAATTTTGGAGTAGATCTTGCCTTCTTTAAGTTGGTCCAACAGATCAGTGGTCAAGGGCAATGGATATGATTTGTGGATGGTAATCTTGTTAAGTCCCCGGTAGTCAATAAAGGCCCTCAGGGAGCCACCTTTCTTGCCCACGAAGAAAAAACCTGCTCCAACTAGGGACTTGGAAGGGTGAATGAAACCCTTTTGTAGGTTCTCCTGAATGTATTCCTCCATGACTTTAGCTTCTGGATGAACCAGGAAGAACAATCTACCCTTGGGAAGCTTAGCATTCAGGAGGAGATCAATTGCGCAGTTGTGGCGTCTGTGCAGTGGAAAGTGATCTTCACTTTGTTTGGAGATCACATCTGCAAATTCAGCATATTGTGGGGCAGTCTTTCCGGAATCTGACAAATGGTCAGAATAGGAAGTGTTAGACAGATGGAGGCACATTTGGGGCCCCCACTGCAGAACCACCAACACCACTCAGCAGAGGGGAAGCTGGCTGGACCCTGACTGGGGCCGAGGCGCCATTGTGTAGAGGGCAGACAAACAGAATAACGGAGGGCACAAGCAGATACACAGCAAGAGCCCGATCAGACAGCAAGAAAACACAGGTAAACCAGACGATGTAACCGACAATCAAATCAGACACCCTAGGGCTTTCTGCTGTGACTGTGTTAGGGGGCAGTCCATATATGCTGGCAGTGAATCCACCCAGATTCACTGCCAATCACAGCTCGTGGTGGCCATTTTTATATTTTCCGGTACCGCCAATTGTGGTATTTGTAATTTTTTTATGCTGTAGCACCCCAGGACCCATCTCTACTGAACAGAAAAGACTCCATACAGGAGGGTGTGAATAAATGTTAGCTGGAGGGAGAGGTGTGAACTGAGGGAGAGGTGTGAATGGAGTGTGAGCTAGAGAGAGAGAGGTATGAATAGAGTGTGAGATTGAGAGAAAGAGGTGTGAATAGAGTGTGAGCTTGAGAGAGAGAGAGGTGTGAATAGAGTGTAAACTGGAGGGAGAGGTGTGAATGGAGTGTGAGCTGGAGAGAAAAGTGTGAATAGAGTGTGAGCTGGAGAGAGAGGGATGAATAGCATGTGATGTTAGGAGGTGGAGCCAGAGGTGTGAATGGAGTGTGAGCTGGAGGGAGAGGTGTGAATAGAGTGTGAGCTGGAGAGAGAGGGATGAAAAGAGTGTGAGCTGGAGAGAGAGGGATGAACAGAGTGTGAGCTGGAGAGAGAGAGGGATGAATAGAGTGTGAGCTGGAGAGAGAGGTGTCAATGGAGTGTTAACTGGTGGTGGGAGGTGTATGGGTGAAGTGTGAAGGAGAGAGAGAGGGATGAATAGAGTGTGAGCTGGAGAGAGAGGTGTCAATGGAGTGTTAACTGGTGGGAGGTGTATGGGTGAAGTGTGAAGAAGGTGTATATATAAAGCTATAGCTCTCTCTCTCTCTCTCTAGTGTGTGACTGCACGTCGGGTCAAGCAAAAAGATGCCAAGATTCAAGGAGAGACTCTGCATCTGTGAAGTAAAACCAATGATGCCCACTCCATTAAGGACTGGTAGCATCTGGCAACAGGAAGAGCATGGCATCAGTTGCGACGGCTGGACAGGTAGAGGCATTTTTATTCCTGTAAATGTGTTGGTAGGGGCCCCTATGCATTGATTTTACCCAGGGCCTACAATACTGTTAAGAGGGCCCTGGCTGAGGGAAACCAGGCAGATAGAACCCAGACTGGGAACTTCACACGCTGCTAGGTTTTACCCCTGCAGCGTATAACAATAAAGGCCTAGTTCACCCTTTCAGCTTGTACATTGCATTGAAGATGGTAGGTCAAGGACTAGTTTACTTTCATTCATGTTTGGCAAAAATATTTCCAAAAGCTGTCCAAGAATTGAGATCCTTGCTCTAATACAAAATCAGTGGGTAGTCATTGAAGTCTAACAATTTGATTTATGAAGATTGTGGCCAGTGTTTTAGCAGAAGGAGGAACCGGCAGGGTTGTGAAGTGAGCTATTTTTCTGAATCAGTCCTTGATCACCTAGATGGTCATGGACCCTGCAGACTCTGGTAATTCTGTAATAAAATACATGGACAAATGTGTCTATGGATGTTTGGGAATTGGCAAGTGGTAGAAGTGGTAGAAGGTCCCTGGAGAGAGATGGCAAGGGGACTTGTAGGCACAGGTAGTTCAAGACCCTACAAATTCTTCTGCATGGATGGCCATCAGGCTGTCCATTTGAGCATTTCCATAGTTCTGGATTCCTGGGTAGATTCCTGCAGTTTTGGCTGAATGTGAGAACTGTCATGACAAGAGCTTGAGGTATGAATAACTTGTTGGAAGGCAGTTCTTTCAGGGCCTGGTCCTGCCACACATTCCTGGAGATCCTCTGTGAACCCTGCAACATTGACAGAAGGAGGAATGGTGGGGCTGGAGAAAGGGGGATACTCTGGCAGAAAGGACTGAGACAATGCATTTGTCTGACAGATTAAGGACGCTGGTAGGTGATAAAAAGTGGAATCAACAGGGTGCATTGGGCTTGTCTCAGGTTTAGCTTCTTTTCAGAGACAATGTAGGTCAAATGTTAATGCTCTTTGAGCACCATGATGACAGGCAATGCCCCTTCCAACCAGTGTTTCCATTCTTCAAACAACAACTTGATTTCCAGAAGTCTCTAATCACCATGTCAGAATTCCTTTTTACTGCCATTAATGTCTTGGAAAAATATACACAGGATATATATTAGGTTAGGTTCACCATCATCAAGACCCATTTGTGACAAAACAGCTTCCCTTCATACGTTCAACGCATCCCCTTCCACTACAATGAGCAATTCTGTATTTGGGTGTGGAAGATTGGGTGCCAAGGTAAAGGCTTGTTTAAGGTCCTTAAATGTGTCCACGGTCTTCTTGGGCCAATTACTGGGACCAGCATCCATTTTGTAAGGTCTGATATTAAAACAATCAATGTAGAGAAAGCCATGATAAACCATCTGTAGAAATTAGCAAAATCCAAGAAGGAGCTACACAGCTTTTAATTTGGAGGGTTGCACCCATTCTAGGATGGCTTTCATCTTATCTGGAAGTGATTATATAACCCAGGAACACTACTAAGAGGGTGTGGGTCCCCATAAGCCTGTATTTTCTGAGCTGAGAGAGTGCTTGACAGACATGAGAGCAATGGTGGTCCAATGGGGAAAAATAAATCAGTAAATTGTCAGAATACAATTCAGAGAACTGACCCAAGCAATTACGCAACATGTCTTTGATGAAGTTTTGAAAAACCATTGGTGCATTATAGAGTCCAGATACTCAAAATGCCCAGATTGTGTGTGTTGAAAGTGGTCTTCCACTCATCCCTCTCATTAATGTGCACTAGGTTATAGGCCCCTCCTTAATCTATCTTAGTTTAAATGGTTGCACCTTTCAACTGGTCAAAAAGGTCAATATCAGAGGAAATGGGAATAACCTCTCCGGGGACTTTTTAGTGTTAGGGAAGGATTAGGGTCAGGCTGTGGGGAGGGGGGTCATAGGGTTAGGCTATACATAAGGGAGAGTTAGGGTCAGGCTGGGGAGAAGGGAGGGTTAGGGTCAGGATGCAGGGAAGGGAGGGTTAGGGTTAGGGTAATGGAAGGGGAGGGTAAGAGTTAGAATTAGGGGAAGGGATGGGGTAGCTTTTAGCCTTACCTTTCGGAGAACCATGTTAAGTGTTCCGGGGCTCGATTGCTATACCTCATCAAAGCATAAGCAATCGATATCCCAGCCAGTTCGAAACTGGCTGGGAGAGAACGGCCCTTGCAAAATAGGGCCCTTCTTTGCAGGGACCCACACCCCTTAGTATCACAAGTTAATGGAGAGTCACAAGGGCACTGTTTTATTATTGACCATGATCTCTGAGAGGGGATGTCCATCAAGGCCACAGGCCATAATGGGATGTTCCAGGTCCACCAAAAAAATTTCAAGGGACAAAGCCAGGCATCTAAACAGGAAATTTACTGTAGCTCTATTATCAATGAAAGCTGTCAGCTCCCAATTTTAAGATTCACAGTGTAGTCGTGCAGGGACAATAAGGGCATTCTTGCAAGAGAATAAATTAATTTGCAGATGAACCACTGGTTTTGCTTTGTTGGGGTAATTGTCAGCCTTATAGGATCTGCCACCACAATACAGAGAGAGCTTCATTGCCAGTCGCCAGTGTTTCTCCTGTTTGTTGAGACAATGGATCAGATTCAAAACACTAAATTTTTTTAGTTACGTGCCTAGATATCCGTTTTTTTTGGCTACTACGCATGCGTAGTAATTATTTTATGCTATCTACGCAGCGTTTCGTTACGTAGATTGCGTACAGTAATTATTTTATGCTATCTACGCAGCGTTTCGTTACGTAGATTGCGTACACGCGGTGTTTAAAGACAATGGGATAGATCCAGAACTACGTGTGTGCGTACGTATTTTCGCGGTGCGTATTTTCGTACACGTAAGGTCGCTACACTCCCCACGGCACACCCCTTGCACGGACGTATTTTCTCAAATTACTAGACCCAAACCCTACCTTAACTTTTCCTAACGTAACAGAATACGTCCGCTAACGGGCGTACAGACTACGCGAACGTACGCAGCTTAGCACGCCCATACTGTACACTTTAAATACCACCCCCCGTCTACTTCACGTAAAACGCACGTATTGTTCACTAACGTAAATTTGGCACGCCCACATGTAAGTATTTACGTTTGAAATACGTTAATCACCAATACGTTCTAAAATACGCTACGTGAATGTGCGTATTTTCTGTGGTGCGCATGCGCAGTGCGTACAAATCTGCGAATTTACGTCTCCGCCACACGTAAATTCGCGGAAATGCGTAGTTCTGGATCTGCCCCAATATGTCTGCAATTTACGTAACAAAACACTATGTAGATAGCGTAAAATAGTTACTACGCATGCGTAGCCAGAAATGGATATCTAGGCACATAACTAAAAAAATGTGGTGTTGTGAATCCGGTCCAATATGAGCTGAACATCATCGGCTCGTCTTCAGGTGCTGTGGGAATTGGGTGAACTGGAGAAAAGTAAGAAGATAGGTCTCTCGATCCATTTTAATGGCGAGCAGCATCAGATCCTCCAGAAGGTGTCAGAAGGAGGATAATGCACCAAGGCATCTTTAGTAGCTTTGAAAAGACCAACAAGGAATTGGCCGCAGAGGGCTGCATTGTTCCATTGACTTTCGGTTTCCCTGCATCTGAATTCAGCACAGTTTTACTCAACAGATCTTTGGCCCAGCAAGTGGGACACATCTTGGCCTCAGACAGTATGATTGGGATCATTATATAGAAGACACAAGGCTTTGAGGTAGGTTGTAGGCCCATGCTTGGAGATCCCCATGGAGGAGTGAGATGAATCCCACTCACTACTGCTCACCTCCAGACAAGAGTCGGAGTTGAAAATAGAGAAAGCAGATATTTTTTAATTGAAGAATCTGGCTGCAGGCTCTCAGTTCAAGAGGTTCACTTTGATCTCTTTGGCAGCTCCTGCAGGACTGACTGAAGCTTATGGAATATGTAAGGTAAGATCACAATCATCTCTTCCTCTATGGACCTTTGTAGTCAAGTTTAGCAACATATGCCCCAGGTTGAAAAGCTGGATGATGGGGGCGTTTATGGCATCATTAATGGATGTATGGTATAGTTGCATGCTTACTGTTCCATGCTATACTTAGCCAGTTCTAATGTTATGGTCTTGGCCAACCAGGGCGCAGAGTATAACTAAGAGTTTGGTCATCACTAGAGCTTTTGATGTTGTGGATAAGTTGCCTGCCAACGAATATCAGGTCGCAGCCCCTGGATTCCACTTATGTAGAAAGTAATAAGATCAACTCCAAAAAGTAACAACAGGAAGAGAGGCAAAAGCTCCTGACAGCAGAAGTGATATGAGAAGGTAACACACAATGGAAGATAAAAATCATATTGAGCAGAGAGGCAAAATGGAAATATTGCCATGACACAAGACAAACAACAAGCAATGGAGATCATGGAACTCCAGGACCCACAGTCTCAAAAAAGGGACGACAAAGAAAAGGAACACTGGAGGTAGAAAACAATGGGAATTGAGGAACATTAACAAGAAAAAAGATAAACTGGGAGGAAAATAACACTGAGGCAGGATACACACAAGGGCTGGACAAGAGTTACAAGGGCTCTCAGCAACCACACAATAGGAAAGCAACCAACAATAGCAGTATAGTGCAGAGTAAGCCTAAATGCTATAACTGGAAGCATGTGGAAGCACTGCCAGTTCTTAAAAGGTGGCTGTTGGACAGTAATTGGCCACTATATCTTCTAATGCATTATCATTGAAGTGTGTCCGGGCTGCTAGGTAACAGTTAGTATACCACAAGAGATGATGAAGTGTGTGATCAAAAAGACTGCAGGCCTAATTTTCACAGTCATGTTGCACATTACGGAATACACAACAAAGGACATTGTTGGAGATTATGGGCCTGATCCAGACCTACGCCCACCGTCGCTAGGACGGCGGGCGTAAGCATAAGATCGGCTGAAAAGTCGATCTGCGCATGCGCCGGGCAGATGTTGCCCGGCGTAGCTACGGCAACGCTTGATCAACGTAGGAACAGCGTAGGGACGCTGGAGGGAGCGTCCCCCTAGTGTCCCTACGTTAAGGTTAGTGAAGGTGGGCGGGGAGAGGTATTATAATCAGGGTTAGGGAGGGAGGGCTAAGCGGTAGTACGCTCGTGTGCTAGCGTATTACCCATTGCTAACGCCTTCAGCCGGCGTAAGCAATGGGAAATACGCCCGCACAGGGGGAGTGTCGCTGAGAGTGGACGCCGATACACTGTGCTTTAGTAAGCACAGCGCATTGGCGTAGGTCTGGATCAGGCCCTATTGCACTGAAGGACCAGAAGCGATGGGAACAAGGTAAGAGCTACATGTCGTTGTGATGTTTGGTTGAAGATACCAGTTTGTTGAACAATAAATTTTGTGATAGAGACACAATACCTCCACATGAATGTAATGTGGAGTGTGACAGAAACAGCATATCTCCACATCCTGTGCTCTCCTGATATGTGTTTTTTAAAGACAGAGGGTCAGGACTCTTGACGGTGGAATAGCTGCCCAAGGATTGGGGTATGATAGGGACCACTGGAACACCTAAAGAGTTGTGTGAACTATGCTGTGACACTTGTATGTTGCACTACAAGAACAACTTGCTGTTGGTGATGTTGCTGACCTGTTATGCTGTCTGCCTGCTAGAAAATAAAAGAACCTGGCTTTATTTTCTCCATGTGATGTGCTCCTTTATCACAGTTTGTATTGTATTCCACTTCTTTTCAGCTTTAGTTATCTTCTGAAGGACATGTATAGGTAAGGTTAAAAATAAAGTAGATAAAGTAAGCCTTAAGACCAGAATAAATTTCTGATTGTTTTTATGTTTTTTAAGGTTGTTTCAATGTTTTTAACATTTTAACGTGTGTTACAAGATCTTTGCGGGGCTGGAGACACATTATGGCGGATACTGGGGGGCTGGAGGCACATGATGGAGAATACTGGAGAGGCTAAAGATACATGATGGGGGATACTGGGGGGTTGCAGACACATGATGGGGATACTGGGGGGCTGGAGACACATGATTGGGATACTGGGGGGCTTGAGGCACATAATGGGTAATCCCAGGGGGCTGGAGGCACATGATGGAGGATACTGGGGGACTTGGGGCACTTGATGGGGAATATTGGGGAGGCTTGGGGCACCTGATGGGGAATACTGGGGAGGCTGGAGAGACATGATCGGTGATACTGGGAAATGGAATCACAGGAATAGGGAATACTGGGGAGACTTGAGACTCAAGATGGGAAATATTTTTTTCTGTCATTTTGACGGGCCTTTGACTAGTATTCAAAATAATATTGTGAAGTCTTATGCGACCTGGTTTTTTGTTGTTGGCTACAATTTAGAAGATATAGTTTGCTCCCTTGCTTTATAAGGGTTAATAGGGGTAACTAATATGCAGACTAATTAAGGACCAATTAATAGGTGGTCAACATTTCTATATTGGGTGCAATCCTATTGTTTTGTTATAAACCTTTTTAATTATGTGTTGTATGGTTATAACAATAAATTGTTTTTAATGTTACATGGATTGTGGCCTCAACAATTACTTCTATTAATATTACAACCGCAGCAGTTTTTTTCAATTTTCATGTACTTTTTAAGGGTGATTTGCACAACTCTCTCAGCTTGCTGCTGTAATATTAATGAATTTCTTTATTATATGTATCACCCTTCTCTCCGCAACTAGTGGTACCTTTATTATAAGTCAATTGATTTTGGTTCAAGGATCTCTGTTCCCTGAAGGTGAGGAAGCGCTGGTCTGGTATTGAATATTCCCAGTAATACTTTAGCATTCAGGAACAGAAAACAGATACAGAAAATCCATGGCACAATGAAGACAGCTGCAGCACTAATATCGCAGCATAGATAATTCAGGAACAACAATGCACGGGAGACATGAACCAGACATAGAAAGTTAGTAATAACAATAAACCAACAATCAAATACGCAGCATGTGAGGCTTTTACCTCACTCCCCAAGTGACTTACTAACACAGCTTTAACCTTTGCCTTGTTCATTATTAGACTAACAAAATGAAAAGTTATTATGATTCCATCAACTTTTGCAGGCTGTCGTAACACACTGAAGCCTTTAAGAATGATAGCCATTTAGCAGAACAAATTCTGTAGGTATTGAATGAAGGTAATTGGGGTAAAAAACATGGATCGTAAAGTGTGCCAGTAAGATTCATTATAAATGTTTTTAGTCTTTCCTGCCATCCATTTGAAATGTGCTGCCAGTGTCACTCTCAAATATAGTACAATAGAATATTTGAAGGAAGGAATTTATGGAATCCACAAATTCTACATGTTGCTTAATTGTGAGCACAGCACATTTTGCACAAAAGAGGAGGAGAAGGAGAAGAAGAAATAAAATCATGCAAGATCCAGACAAGTAGTCCCACATACAGGTTTTAGCACCTGTGTAAGCCTTTAAACCACCTTGGGGCACACCCTGTGCGATTGTGTGACTTGCCCACCCCTAGAAACAGCCCTGAAAGCCCGTATACTTATTATCTATGAAATCTTTGGCAGTGTAGGCCATAAAACACTGTACAGACAGTGGGCATTATTAATATATAGCACAATGCGGCTTCAAGTTGCTGCAGTAGGTAAGTAAATTTCATACTACCTGTGTTTTCTCATCACTCATGCTTTTCTGTTCTCAATTTGTAATATATGTGATACATTAGTCAACACCACCTGCAATATGGATGTTCAAAAGCACAGAAGTTAGTAGTAAGTGGATCTATTGAGCAGTATATATGTAGCAAGGGTGCCCTCAATTATGCATCAGTTGCCAGGATTTGTTATGACCATGAGGAAAGAGACAGAACTCCACCCCCACAGTGCTCTGGGGCTGGGAGGAGTTCCCAGAGAGGAAGTGAGAGCTGCAATGTCCAAGGAAGAGTCAGAGGGGAGAGTCTGTGAGCAGAGGATCCGCAGAGGAGTTACTGAGGAGAAATCAGAGAGCAGAGAGAGACTTGGCCAGACAGCACAGCATCTGCTGCTGGGTTTAGTCTGAGTGTGCTGGGTTTAGTCTGAGTGTGGCAGAACTTTGTAGAGACTTGACCTTGAGCCCACCTGCCTGAGGGAGATTCCAGCTGGGGGAGCACTGCAACTGAGATCAGAGAACTACAAGCATGCTGTGGAGCTGCAGTTAGAGACTGACATTCATCCGGAGATAAGTAACTGCATTCATTCACACTGATACACTGGTGCTGCACAATACATCCACCTTTCTGCATCACCATTACATTGCATTGGGATTCAAGTAAAGTGGACTTTGGGACTTTGTTGCGCATTTCCTAAACGGGACTGTGGAACTTTCTAACACACGTGACCCAGGTTATCGCCGTTCTACCAGTGCACCAACGTTGTTAGTTTAGTCAGTCTGCTTATTCTAGTTAGACAGGAATACTGTAGGACTGTCTAGTGATTTAATTGTACAGAGTGATTGTGGCTGCAGCTAGCCAGAGTGTGTGTAGTGGCCGCCATTTTGTAGAGACTGTTTGCACGTGTAGTCGCCATTTTGAGAAGTCAACCAATTGTATTGTATGTCCATTACTGTTTGCTATTGTTCCTAATTTACTGCCAACCCTTTTGCTCCTGCCTAGTAAAACAGCACTCTTTAACCCTTGCCATCTCTATTCTCCCATTGTCTGTAATAAATACCATTTCCATTTCTCCTACTCACAGTGTGGTCCTAGTTATTTGCTATTAGTGTGGTGGAGTATAAGGGGCTTCCTGAGTCAGCCCTGGTGGAAACAGTAAGTGTCCGCATCCCATACACACTGCCCAGAAGACTCGGGTAGAGGCACGGAAGCTACAAACTCCCATATTACACTACCCCTTCCACTACGCAGGGGAAATGGGTGCTACATATACATCCATGACTGTTATTCAAAATCTACTTTACTATTTATGATGACACCCACCAGGTTAAAGCTGTATGTCATCAAGAAAATTCCAATTTGCAAAATCCATTTACAGTTACCATAGCGACAGCCAACACCAAGTTTCAGCTGTATCATTGGTCAAAAGAGATTAAAATAAAAAAGTGTT
Source organism: Limnodynastes dumerilii (assembly GCA_011038615.1). Taxonomy (NCBI): domain Eukaryota; kingdom Metazoa; phylum Chordata; class Amphibia; order Anura; family Limnodynastidae; genus Limnodynastes; species Limnodynastes dumerilii. The sequence goes on from WWET01002003.1 coordinate 200,483, forward strand.
ATGTTGGCAGGGTTACCACATGTTTGCATGGAGACCCTTCATAATGATAACATAAATATAATCGATATCCATATAAAAAGAAATACATTCCTTAACTTGTTTCCAATCTTCTCACGTCTCTCCATAATGCCCTTCAGTCCTTCTGGTCTGTCTCACAATCTGCTCTTACCCAGAATTGCCAGGAGACTCCCAAAAATGTGGGCAGTTTTCCCGCAAGTCCCTCTCATTACAGCAATCCTGAGTGTTACTAGGGATTGGATGGAACTTTATTACATGATTTTCATCATCAGGCCCCACCCATACCCAGGAACACTATGAATTGCAGTAGTGATGGACAGTTGATGGGGCTTAATTATGTAATTTACATAAACTGCATCATTAAGCCCTGACTGGCTTCTATTTCTTCCCTCCAAGATCTTCCGTAGGGAAGAAATAAAAAGTCGGCCCTGTTCTTACTTCGCTCTGTCCTGCCCACTGTTGCTGCTTTGTCTTTTTCTTTTCTTCTGCTTTGCCCTGACTGCCTCCTCTGCTCAATTTTCTTCTCTGCTTTGCTTTCCCTTTGCTCTGTCCTGTATGCTCAATGTTCTCTCTAACAGAGCTCAAGTTAACAACTCTTTTGGATAGAAAAGAGTTGAGAAGTTAAACCTATTAACAATTTAGTGTTGACAGGTTAAGAGTGAACTTTCCGTCATTCAGCAATTAATATCACACCTAATTCAGCTCATTGCTTTAAAAAATCCAGATGCCACAGGCCCAGGTGTTTCAAAAATAAAGAAATAACATAAATAAGCAGTTGTAGTTGCATTATTTGTTATCATTTTAAACTTTTATTTATTTTTTTTGCACTTTTAGCATTATATTGTCCTATTATTGACTTTCTGTTTAGCACAATATTAGAACAGTTATATATAATATAAATGAGAGACAATTGTTTTTAAGGCTTTAGTAAGAAAAAATATAGCATCATCATGCCATAAGGAATTAAAAAAAACATGAAGCCAAGAACCTCTTTGTAGCTGATGCAGTTGCCAGTACGAAAGGCCCAATTTCGGAAATGATGCAGTCAACAGCTGAATTGCAGGTTGTATCAGTGTTGATAAGTGTCAGGAATGAAAATGGATTATATGTTAGGGTTATCATTTCACATGTTCTAACTGCACTTTGTTATTAAATATAAAAAACAATTCAGAGCGCTGATTCAATATCAATAGTTCTTTATTATAAAAGCTATAGCCACTGTTATGGCAGATTAATATAATAATACAGATCTTTCCTCCACATGTAACGATGGAAATGCTGTATAGTAGCAGCACTATGAGATAAATCACAATGACATATAATATCTCAGTATCACAATTATAGATAAACCAGCCAGTGTAATATCATAGTAATCTGACACTAAAACACAGTCCTTGTAGTCTGTTGATATAAGTGATAAAAAGAACCAATATATGGTGAATCCAGCAGACAATTGTAAAGATATTGGTAGAAAAATGTGTTGTGAAGTCCGTGCAGTTGATTTATGGATACCCAACTAAGGTGTTATTATACCAGCTGGTAAAATACTTAATAATCCATTCACTCTCACAGTTTAGAGGCCGCTATGGCACAGATAGACAATGATAAGTATACGGTATGGTGAGGTGATCAGGTATGTATCTCAGACTGCTGGTCTAGATTTTGGTATAGGATTGGTGCATATGGTAATCTTGCGTGCTCATATGATGTACACCGGTATTCTGTATGCGGTAGTACTCACGCTTAGTTGAATAGTTCCTGGTTTTAATGCCGCGGCAGCACTCACAGACCTCTTATAGCCAAGAACACGGTATGCCAAGGTTGATGTGCCGGGCCGCCGGTAGATGGTAAAATCACGCTAGACCGCTGGCCGGCTGAAGTTTCCGGCAATCTAGACTGAAATTCACAGCTAATTCAACCTGACATCACAGTGTTTGTAATGGAGAGCGAGCTACGGGCTCAAACCGCTCACAGTTCTATCCACAGGATCGTTCTGTGAAGTAATTGCTCTACCAATAACCAGTGCATTAATAGAATTAGTTGGAAGCCATCGCCAGTTGATATAAAAAAAGTCACTATTAAGGTAAGCGATTGGAGAGTCTTAATGAACGTGACTGGGAGGAAAGATTAAAAGTCCTATTCCTGTAACTGATGCATTTCTCCCGTCTCACGGCTGCCGCACTGCCGGATTGTGATGTGTTAAAAGCTTACACATTGTACCAGTGAACCACATCCCTTTGGAGAGCTAAAATTTGAAAAATAATTCCATATACAAATACAAAAAATGTTTTACATCTTTACTTTAAACAATAAAAAAATTAAAATTGTATAAATTTTTCTGTTTTATTTTACATAGTACTGTAATTGCTAACTGTCATTCAGTGCTGCTCCATTGAGCCATTTTAACATTACATAGCCCATGTAGTCTATTGAATACAATTAACACTACACATTCCCTTTTACTTTTATAACTACACAGTCTATTAAGGACTTTTATATCTACTCAGGCCATTGAGCACTCAAAAATGCAAATATTTCTATACATTTTTTTGTATCCTAGCTTTATTGTGGCAAAATGATCAATTATGTTCTTATAATCCACAGTGTCAGTCACCACCATTTTAATAGAAATAACAGCTAAACTTGTCATTGTAGAATTTTTATCAGTTGAAACCAGTTGTAGGCCACAACCCTGGATCATATGGAGACAGGGTATCACTGCATTACAACTTCTGCACCATCGCCACTTAATATGTGGATGGCGTGAAGTCTGGAAAATCCAGAAAACACTTAGCATACCTTCACTGTACTATCTGTACATGTAGTGGAATCTCTTCCTGCTTCCTGTCCCATCATATAAATACTCCCAGGATGAATCTAGATCTGTAGTGGCGCTAGTGTACTTCAACATAAAGGGAGAGGCAATTACAAGTACTTTCAATGATGAGCAAGTATTTAAAAGAACTTTTATAGCTGAATATGGACAAATCAATTAGAGCAGAAAAGATACATCCTTGTTTACTAAAAGGGGTGCTGGAAAAACCTTTAACCCAATTATTCAACCAGGTACTAGTAAAAGCAGTTACCAACAGAAGACTGGAAAATAGCAAATGTAGGACTTGACATCTGAGCAACAGGTTGGAAATACAGAGTATTCAAATATATACAACTGTTCAAACCTTCTCCTGTCTTGCCAACCTGCCATTTGTTGCCTGTCCACTGCTCCACAAAAGTCTGAGATCACATCTTGGAGTTTAGTGCATACAGCTACAGCATAGAGCTACAGTGCTGGAAAAAGTTACTATGTATGCGCATTTAATCCGCTCCTAAATATACGCAATCAAGTCGTAAAAACGGATCTATGAATACGGCCCTGTGAGTGTATTTCTCCTACCCTGCAAAAGGAACATGAGTAAAAGTTCTTTCCCATTCTTGGATTTCTTGTTTTTTCTTGTTTGTTCTATTCCTCGATCCCTACCACCTGTCATTTAACTGGAGTCAGATATATTGGGACATTGAGCTAATGCACAAATCTTTATAAGACCCTGTGACTGTTCTGCCATTAGTTCTCAGATTGCTTTAAAAAAACGGTTCTTCCAGCTATCTAGTGTGTCTAAAAAATTTTCCCACATGATCACACTGGCATTAAATAGGAAAGGGGCTTTGGACAAATTTATTGAGAAAGCATCTTTAGTTTGTGCAGGGAAACAGAGGCAAGCTGGCAACAAAATTATTCCAAGCACAGCACTGCACACAAGCTAGCTCTCCTTAAGAACTTATCTAATTCACTTTATGTTACACTGTTCCATAAGCTTTAAAATCATAAAGCTATCTCCTTCCATTATAAATTACTTGGCACAAGAGATACTCCTAAAGACACTCAATGCAATATGTTGCCTTCTTCCAGCTAACGGGTACATTAAGTTATTCTTTTATGTAAACCATGGAACATACTTTTCTCTGTATCATAGTTTGCTTATGGGTCTTTCTCCAACACACCTTTCTCTAGGGGCCTCATTCATTAAACGCGATTTTATAAAAATCGTGTGATTTTTAGCTTAAAAATCGCCAAAGTGTATTCATTAAGCTAAAAATTACACAAATTTTTTTTTTTACAAACATAGAACGTTTGTAATTCATTAAAGATGATTTCACCGCGATTCGGCCTTTAAATCACAAAAAATAAAATCGCAGCCATAGAGCTGCGATTTCATTTTTTGCCCCGATCGCGACCATCAAAAACACATGTCGGTATAACAGACATGTGTTTTTGTGTGTAAAAATCCTAAGTGCTGCATGACTGCAAGCTGTAGCCATGCTGTACTCCTGGAACTACAAGAATCAGCAAAGGTGATCCTTGTAATTCTGTCAGTACAGCATGGCTACACTTGCAGTCATGCCGCGCTGCGTTTACAGTGTCCAAAAAAATAAAATAAAATCACTACACATACATTAACCCTTACAGTGCTATAACAAATTTTGCATGTGAAAAAATATATTTACCTAGCTAACATTGCACCCTAGGTGAGTGCACTTACCTTAGGTGGTCATCTCTCCTAATGTAAGTGTTGTATGTGAAGTGTATCGTGTGTATAAAAAATAAAAAAATATTTTTACACTCACCATTAGATGTCCACATCTTTTTTTTCTTACACGCGATTTGCCGCGATTACATAAAGGGCTAATCGCTGTGATTTTTTAATGAAAATTAAGCCCTAAAAACATCGCGGAACATCGCCTGTGTTTGAAAATAATCGCAGGTTAATGAATTTCAATTGTTTTTAAAAAAAAATCGCGCCGATATCGCCAAAATCGTTTTTAATGAATGAGGCCCTAGGTGTGGAGAGGATGGGGCTGATATTTTTCTCAGCTTGTTAGGATGTCTTTTGCTAAGAGGTTTTTGGCTATCCATCATGAAATTTGCTATGAAACATCCTTTTAGCTTTTACCATTCACCCCAGAATCCTTGCTAATAAGTGCATTGGGGAAGAAACTATATTAAGTGTGGAACCACTTTAGAGAAAAATTGTTCTTTAACTTTCAAATGGACTGGCTAAAATTAGTCCATGTATTATGGGCAGTCAACCTCCTACCGTATAGGAATCCTGGCTCTTCCAGCCCCCGGGACTCCCCGGGACTGGTACCAGTCTAGGCTGGGAACTTAGCCTATCAGTAAGGGAGACTTATGATGGAACAGCCTGTGATTGGACAGCCTCCCTGTTAATAGACCAACAGGGATACCTTACTCTTGCTGGTTATAGTTTCTGTTTTCAGATCTGTACCCAGTTTCCTTGCCAGATCCTAGTGCTCCTAGTTTCAGTTTATACCTAGTGTCCCATTATCCTGTGTCGTTCCTCTGTGTTCTCCTCCAGTGTTTTCTGCATCCCGGTCTCTTCCTTGTGTTTGAACCGCCTTAGTTCTCCTTTGCCTTCCCTGGGTGCTTGTCTGTCTTTCCCCTTCGAGGGGGTTCTCCTGGGTGCCTGAGTGTGCGTGAGCCCTTGTCTGTCCGGATCGTTTCTAGTTCTGTTGCCGTGTTCTCCTGGTCCTCATTCGGTGCTTCTTGTGTTCGTTACAAGTCGGTCTGTTCCGACTTCTTCTCCGGACGTTGGGCTAGACCTACGCCGATGCGCTGTGCTTAGTAAAGCACAGCGTATCGGTGGACACTCCCACCGGCACTCCCCCCTGTGCGAGCGTATTTTCCCTAGCTTACGCCAGCTGAAGGCTACCCTAACTTCAGCCGGCCTAAGCGAGGGAAAATACGCTCACACAGGAGCATATGACCGCAAACCCCTCTCTTCCTCCCTTATTAAACTACCTCCCCCCTACACTAATTTGAGCCTAGTAACGGCGAGGGACGCCCCCTCAGCCGTTAATACGGTGATACTACGATTGGGCGTTTCCGGCTTTTCAGCCGATCTTACGCTTATGCCCGGCGTATTACCCCTGGGCTGCATAGGTCTGGATCAGGCCTGTTGTCTTTAGGGACCACTACCTGCTAGGTGTCCTGCAGCCCAGACTATCCTCACCATCAAGGGCTCTAGTGAAGACCAGGCCTTAGTTAGACTCCGCACCCTTGTTGCATCAACCGTCTTATAACAACATGTAAAGGAATTAAGAGTAGAGCAGTTCTTTAATGTATGACACACACACCCCGATTCCATGAAACAACAAATTCACCGTAGTTTTTCTAATAAATACTGGCATGCACTTAGGGAATTCAGAAATGATACTAATTAGATACTTTTGGGATATACATCTGTTGTGGCAGTCTTACTAAAGTGTCTTTTGTGTTACAGTTATAGAGGATGAGGTTTATATACAATACTTCACTGTTATCTCTGTTTAATGCAGAGAATTGGTAAACCGCTCAGCGTACCATCGTAGGTCTGGATACGACCCAAGGTCCTTAATATGTCATAGCAGTAGGTGGCCACATGTGGTGGACAGGAATTGGCACACAGGAGCAGGAAGTTGTCTCAGTTGTGGCGGCTGGAGAAGGAGTTGTCTGGCAAGCTGACCAGAGAAGCAGAGAGTATCAATTCCTTGTCCGAGCAAATGTGTATTCTGTGAGGCTCTGTGAGGCTTTGGCCTGTGATGGTTATTAACTCACCTGGGGGTAGATCAAGAACTACGTGTGCCGTACGTTTATTCGGGGAGCGTATTTTCGTGCATGTAAATTCGCTACACTCCCCTCGGCACACCCCTTGCACGGACGTATTTTGTCAAGATACGCTTCCCAAACCCTACCTTAACTTTTTCACACGTAACCACTGTCATACGCACACGTACATATGGGCTGAACGAATTTACGCAGCTAAGCACGCCACGCCTGTACACTTTAAATACCCCGCCTACTTCACGTATTTCAGACGTATTTTCGAGTAACGTAAATTTGGCACGCCCAAACGTAAGTATTTACGTGACACATACGTGAATGGCCCATACGTTCACAATTACGCTATGTGAATGTGTGTATTTTCTATGGTGCGCATGCGCAGTGCGTTCTAAACTGCGATTTTACGTCTCCGCCTCGCGTAAATTCGCTTCGAAGCGTTGTTCTGGATCAGGCCCCTGTTCCCTAACTTTCCCCATTCTCTCCATGCAGATCATCGTTATGTGTTGGAAGCATTGCTAACTGTTGGTTTCCGTTTCAGATTAGTGGAGCATCGCACTTAAAACCAGAAGAGAGCAGTGCATCTTCTTGTTCTTCAGGATTAGATTAGGATTTGTGCAGGTCTGTTTTATGTTTTAAGAGGCTGTTTCTGACACATTACAATAAAACGTGCTATCAAGGGAAAATATATCTTTTTATATGATACATGTCAAACTCACAGTCTGCAGGCTGCATGCAGTCTGAGAACTTTTATTTTGCGGTCCTATCTCACACAGCGAGGTCCAGCGATCATTGCCGCACCTGCCACAGCAGTTAAACAGCACAGCTAATAGCAAAGCCCTTTTCAGCTGTCCTATGTAACTGCTGCATTGGCTGACAGCAGGAAAAGGAGAGCTTTATGGCCAACATCACAGAGCTAGAAGACAGCGCACACTGCGGAGGAGAGACACGGATGGAAGGCATAAGTGGTAAGTAAGGTATAAACAGTGAAGGCTGAAGACTACTGAATGGGCAGTGGCCGCTCAGAAGGCCTCTAAACTGTAACATTTTTTAGATCCTCTTTTAGTTATATAAATTGCTGCTGGCGTTCATTGGATAAACATTTCATATTTGCTATACAATCTTCCTCTAACACTTTGGACCTGATTCACACTTAAGAATCTTCTTAAAATAAGAACTTAAAGTCACTCCTGGGCTAAACCATGTTGTTTTTGGGGGGAGTCAAGTTAATTGTATTCTTTGCATGCAGGGATATATCTTTGAATTTCTTACTGAAAACAGATACTCACCAGCTTTACTATTACACTGTTATTTAGACTTGGGCTGGGAAATATCACCTCTCAACACTAGTACTGTTTACAACAGATGAAATATGACTCCCCTGCAATCAACATGGTTTAGCCCAGGAGTGACTTTAAGTTCTTATTTTAGGAAGATTCTTAAGTGTGAATCAGGTCCTTTATCACAAAGGTTACAAAGATTTAAGCAGTGTTTCTTATGTTTCCCCTGTAAGTCAGCTATATCTTTTCTGGCTCCAGACCTGCAAACCAAAAACTAACATACTAATTTGCTCAAAACTAACAGAAAACGAGAGTGCTGATTTAGAAGGTTGAGAGCACTTTTCATCCATTCTGACTGTGTGCTTAAGGAAGTTTATGTATAATCTAGACTGACATCCTCAGCAATGAAAGTAGTGTCAAACCACCTTTTAAATCATTTTGGTGCTCATGACATCCTAGCACAGGAACGCTGTAGATGCTGGTTTCCCACCCACTTTACTGCCCAACTGCTGCAGTACTGGTGTGAGGACAGGGGTGAGGGAACAAATAGATAAACCTAGCCTTACTAACAGACCGTATCTCCCCATGTATAAGACGCACCTTTTTTAGACAAAAATGTGTCTAAAAATCGGGTGCGTCTTATTTAGGGGATGCAACATTGAACTTACCTTTGCGGTCCCTCCGGCGGTCCCTCCGGCGGTGTCAGGCTCTCTCCCCAAAAGCTGTGCCTCTGGCTCTCTCCCTCGCGTCGCGCACTGCACAAAGACGTTACGTGACCTAAGGTCACCTCAACGTTATTGTGCAGCGTGCACCACAAGGGAGAGAGCCAGAGATGCACCCGCTGCATGGGAGAGAGCCTGACACCGCCGGAGGGACAGCAAAGGTAAGTTCAATGTTGCATCCACTGATCCCCTATATAAGATGCACCCGATTTTTAGGTAAGTAAAGCTAAAAATAATATTTAAAAAAATCCTTTAAAAATATTTTTTTTAAATTTAGGCTCCAAAAATGGGGTGCGTCTTATACAAGGGAGCATGTTATACATGGGGAAATACGGTATATCCTCTTCTGACTCCAGCACAGGAAAAAGAAAACACAGAAAGAAGGAAGTGCTGCTGGTTATATAGGTGTATGGGTGAATATTAGCCTAATATTGTATGCTGCCATTGGAGAAGGATAAGGAAAGTACTTTTTTGTAGCATACAGATAGTACAAAATAAACAAAATAAATATTGCGGGTGAAGAATTGATAATTCAACTTTCTTTCTCTTTCTCTCTGTCTCTTAAGATGCAGCTTTTAGGTATACAACGCATTAAGGCCAGGGTTGCCGACTTAATAGCTATAGATGCATGCAGGGGGCAGGACTTAATGATGCGATTTATGCAAAGCGCATCATTAAGCCCTACCCCTTGACTGTTAATGACCCCTTTTTAGGTTTAATATGGATGAGGGAGGGGCTTAATGACGCAAATTACGTCAAGTCTTTCTCTGTCCCTAGCAACACTAAGATACTAGTGTTGCCAGGCATGGGACACTAGTATCCTAGGGAGTTTGCCAACTCTCCTGTGATTATGGGAGAACTATCTGAATTTTGGGAGTCTCCCGGACATCCTAGAAGAGTCTGCAGCCCTTGTTAATCCTCCTCACACTTCAGAAACTATAAAAACTGACAATCAGACTTCCCGGAAGCGGGCTATTTAAAGTCCACTCCTCCAATCAGAGAAACTAGGCACGTAGAACCCAGACAGGGTAACTTCAAACGTTGCTTTGTTTACTTCTGAAGCATGTAACAGGATCGGTGGGGACAAAGGGTCTGATCCAGACCTACTGAAAAGCCGATCTGCGCATGCGCCAGGCAGATGTTTCCCGGCATTGCCACGGCAACGCCCGATCTGGCGTCCGTAGCAGCACCGTAGGGACGCTGGAGTGGATGTCTCCCAGTGTCCCTACGTTCAGGTTAGTGTAGGTGGGCGGGAGCTAGTTTAATGAGTGTGGGAGGGCGGGCTAGGCGGCCATACACTCTTGTGCGAGCGTATGGCCCCTTCCTTACGCCGGCTGAAGTTAGGGTAGGTTATACGCCCACACAGGGGGAATGTCGGGGAAAGTGAACGCTGATACGCTGTGCTTTAGTAAGCACAGCGCATCGGCGTAGGTCTGGATCAGGCCCAAAGTGAGGCGTGGACAAGGAGCAGCAGGGAAGCACAGGAGCAGAGGAGAGAGTCGGAAGCAGTGGGGACAGAGCAGACTGAGTGAGGCGTAAGCTAGGAGTAGCAGTGAGAAAAAGGTAAAAAAAACACTCTAGTAAAGAAAAAATTTAATTCTTTTTTTTTTTACCTTTTTCTCACTGCTACTCCTAGCTAAGATCGGCGTAGTTCAAGATTAGGCCCTTTGTCCCCACCGATCCTGTTACATGCTTCAGAAGTGTCTTCTCACAGCACCTTTACCACTGTTCTCTCCAGCCCCCTCACCCCACAGATTTCTTCACCCTCTCGCCTATTAATAGTAAGGACATACCTTCTCAGCTCTCTTTCTTTTTCTCTTCTGCCTGTTTTTTCTTTCCTATTTCTGCTTATTCTCAAAGGAAGCTGGGGAGGCTTGGAAAAACCCTCTGATTAGCCTTATGGGGTAATAAACCAGCAGAGTCACATTTTAGAAACCTTTACCTATAGGGACCACCTATCCTAGAGAGTGCAACTTGCTCACAGGTATTTAGATGCCCCCAGAACTTGTAACCCTGCCATTGCAAGCTGATTATGTTCATAGAGAAGAAACAGGCACTGGATGGAATACATATAAAGGCATGTTTACAGGGGGTCAAAAAGTTTACTATGCAGACTAAAGATAGCCAGACAGATCAAAACACAAAGCAAGAACGGAGTACCAAATATCAGATAATATCATCAGTGCAGAATGGAAACAGGAAGATGTTTATAAAGCCAAGAGAACCAATCAGAAAATTTGACTTGATCTCCTACTGATTGCTTCTGGACATGGCCCTCCCTTCAAATTCTCGAACTGTTAACTGCTCCTCCTCCTGCTTCTCCAGGCTGCTATGGAGTTTCAAATATGTCTTACAGAAGTGTAAGACATCTGAAACCATTGCACCGTAGGCATTGGCAGAAAAATAATGAACAAGTAAAATAAATCCTAGCCTGTTTAGCTCTAATATGTACAATTATCACTGACTAACTGAGCTGCACCTAACAAACAGTTACAATTACAGAAGGTTTGGCATGCCATAAATATAGGCTCTCAGTGCAGGCCTCTAGCCTCAGTTTCCCAAGATGTGAAAGATGCAGGCCTGCAGCATGAGCTAGTCTTTATTAAGATCCAGCAGCTATAATGACTAATTTACCTCAAGGCTGGTAAGCTTGAATACCCATACTGGGCCTTAGGAATAACAGCTGTAAAACAGAACACCTACAACTCTCTACAACCAACCCATTGCCTCTGTCATAGGTCTAAACTGTGCCTAACTGTGCCTAATAGGATTTCAGCTAGAAAATATTAGTGTTGGCATGTCTATAATTTTGTTCATGAACCAAGCAATAATTTTAGACCGCATATATGCAATCTACGTATTGAAACGATACGCAGATTACGTACAATAGCTACTACGCATGCGCAGTAGCTATTGTTCAGTGAATTACGTCCGTCTTTGGAAGACGGACGTAGTTCTGGGCCTACCCCTATGTTCTTTAAATAGGAAAACGTGAAGAAAAGCCAAAAAGGTAATTAACTCTTTCTGTTGAATTAGTTAATCTATCACAGTTTTTTGTTCTCCCAAACAGATAAACCAGAATATCAGGAAACTAAAAATAGATCCTTTGAGGGCAGATGTTCAACACATTTCATAATAATGCCTTACAATCTGGCTTGGCAATATGTAATTGGAAGCATGGCCGTGTTATGTATGTTACACTCTGTTTACCCTGGTAATGTGTAGCAGGCTGTGTTGCTAGGTTTCACCTTCCCCAGCTGTCAGACATTAGCACTAGAGGTGTGTCAGGCTCTCCGGGCTGATTGGAGGAGGGCTCTTTAAATAGCCTCTGCTGTGTGCTAGGAGTTGTCGGTTATAGCGTCTGGTTCCTGAATCTTGCTCGCTGACTTTCTGCTGCCTGGTTTGCTTTTGCATTCTCCGTTACCCTTGTTCCTGGTGTTACCCCCTTGCTTTCCTGTTATCCTCTTGCCTGTGTGTTCGTCTGACCCCCCTGTGTGGTGAGGTGCGCGGCGTGGGTAGTTTACTACTCCCGCGGGCGGCCTCAGCCCTGGACAGGCCCCGGTCTCCTTTCATCTCCGGAAGAGTGAGTGCGTGTGTTTAAGATCTCACATTGCCTCGGCCTGCCAGGCGTGTGTTGTTATCTGCCACGTGTGTTTGTTTCTCCTGCTTTTGCCATCGTGCAGTGAGTTTAGCCACCAGCTCTTGTTCCGCTGTGAAGTTC
>WWET01002003.1:222660-236941 GCA_011038615.1 Limnodynastes dumerilii
CCCCCCCCCCCCCCAAAAAAAAAAAAAGGTATGCATGCAGCCTTGTATGTGCCCAGCTTCCTGTGGTGCCCCCTTTTATGTAGCCAGAATTTTCGTGAGTGCCATAAAATACAGAAAGCATTCTTGTAACCACAACACACTATATCACCTTCATCATCAGCATTAAGCACCTCCTAAAAGTAATTTACCCCTTAAAATCATTAAATGCTTCATACACAATAACATTTAATCATCAGATCAATAATTACATGTAATAACTCCTAGATTCCTGTTAATGGTTAAATTTAAGTAGTTTTTAAAAGGTATTTTTGAACATTTGACCATATAATAAATTATAAAAAAAAGGTTTTAGAAAAATAGGAGAACAACTGACCTTCTAATTTAAGATCTGGCGATTTAGAAACTGTTGTCTATAACTAAAATGATAAATCCGCTCCTATGGCAAGTAATGATAAATCACTAAATAAATTAAAATTAAATTATTACTTTTAATATATATTTAAATGTAGCTTATAGTCTTAGTAATAAAAAGGTACACACAAATAACATTATAAAGCAAAACATATATAAAGCTAATTTTTCAATAAAGTGCCATTAATTAAATTATTACAAATACTCAAATAAAAAGTCTCAAGATAGCAAATATAATGTCAATGGTTGTGAAAGATAAATGTATTTCCAAGGAAATATTCTTGCTAATATACCCAACATCCATTATAATATGTGCAACCTTAGACTCTTAATGTAATACATATATAGCTTATATAGTGTGCCATCTCCAGAGCCCTAATATACCCAAACAGTAATACCCTGTTTCCCCAAAAATAAGACCTAGTCATAAAATAAGCCCTACCTTGATTTTTCATATTTCCTGAAATATAAGCCCTACCCCAAAAATAAAGCCCTAGTCACAGTGCAGTGCATCCTGACTCCGCTGAGCAACTAGGCCCATGAGCGTCCGCGTGCCTTGCCCCCTGTTACTGCGAGCCTACCTCTCGGATCCGTTGGTGAGTGAGCCCTGCCTCCACAGCTGTGGTCTACTGCTGACAAGTACTTTGGGTGGACTGGTGGTGCTTAGTGCACTGGGCTCTGAGCAAGTGAACTACAGTGTGCACAATAAAGGTGATCATCCATTTCCTGCTCAAGAGGCGCCATTTTATTCACCTAGCTGGTGCTGAACCCCAGCTTCAGCTGTTTAACTCAACCATAGACCCACCACCAAGCTTCATCTTCCCTATACCAAAAAAAAAAAACCTACAGTGTGCTTCACTGCTAACCTAAATACAAGAGGGAATAAATAAACAAAAAAAAATAAAGAATAAATAAACAAAAAAAATAAAAATAAGCCCTACCCTGAAAATAAGCCCTAGTGCCTTTTTTGAAGAAAAAAAAAATATATAAGACCCTGTCTTATTTTCAGAGAAAAACAGGTACATGTGGAATATATTTAAAGTCTGGAAAAGGCACAGCACCATTTCAAACAAACACTTGCATATAACACCCTGTCAATTATACTTTCTCTTTTCTCATATTTATGTCACTTCCTAAATGTCGGCTTTTTCTCACACATTCCCTGCTAATCTTATTACATCTTTTCCCCCTTACACACATCACTTTGTACATACACTGCTACTTGCCTGACTCTCCTGCAGCCTGGCCAGCACATCACACCATGTGACTGCATGAATCACATGTCCTATGTCAGAGGCTCCTCTCAGTGAAGGAGCTGTAGCCACAGATGGAGGTTTAGTCTGTGCTAGTGTGGCTGCTCTCGTTTTTTATTTATTTATTGTTCCCTCTATTCTTTCAAGGGGGAGTGCTGGGCAGCCAAAACCTCTCCCCTGCATGTGCACCTGACAGAGGCTCCACAACGGAGCCTCTGGAACTGTGTAATATCAGGCACTCTTCACAAAAAGACAGTGAACTGCCACTGGGCCCCTCTGAACCACGAGGCCCGTCACAAGTGTCCTCCTAGTCCCCCCCCTGTCCCCGGGCCTGCATATATTGTACTGGATCCAGACTCCCGCTCGTTTTCCGTACATGCAGGGGTCTGTCAGTCCGCACATAAGAGGGAAGTGAACTCCCCCTGACACTCCTTTTCTCTTGTTCCTAACAGGTGTGACTTACGCTGCCATAAGTCAGCCTTAAGTCACACTTGCGGATCAGTGGTCTGCCTGACTGCTGATCAGTTCGTAAGTGGGTGGTGACACCCACACTGTACACTTTGCATGTTTCCCCCCGGCCAACCTTAGCAGTCAGAGGGGAAGCACTGACCCCTTTGTTGGTATATGCCATCTTACGGAACGACGTTCTCCAGTCCATTCAGCCCATTTAAGCACCTTGCTATCGTTATGAGGTCTGTTATCCGGTCCATTATCCTTAGCGCTGTTTTCCCAACCACTCCTTCTTTTGCTGTTTGCTATGGTATCCTGCTAGTTTAAAGTTAGACTATGTATATATCGTATATGTGCTGCCAAAGTGATTATTGGTAAAAAATTAATTCATAAATTACTTTGTGCCAGTTTTGTAAGCAGCTCATTTAACCCTGTCTTTCTGGAGGATAGCGGAATTACATTAATGTTTCAAAAAGTTTTAATATATGAACATCAATACTATCTTATGCATTACTATCTTAAACATGAACATACTGGACCGTGTTGACACTTAAGAATGCTTTAGGTTCTAATTTATATACAAAAAGTAGCATGCCAACTCCCCTGACACGCCCACAGTTTTCAGCTTCTTTACCGACTTACGAATGCCATAGGGCTACTTTATCTTTAGGTTCATAGAGCGTATGGTGGCTAATTAAGAATATTTTTGCCTAACCACACCCAGATTTCCCCATTAAAATGACTCCCTCCACCCACTCTTCTTATCTTCGGTCTTCATTTTTCTCAGCTTGCCCTTCATTCTTAAGTCACTACAAACCTTAAAGATATATGTTTGTAATAATGATTCAGAGCCATTCCATTCTTAAGTTCAACGTAAATTGCGTACTTTAAAGACTGGATCTACACTTGCGTCTGGCACCCCACTTACGCACGTAAACTGTGTAAGTGGGGTGTTTTGACTGATGTTACATGTTATGTTCATTTTACTAAGTTCCGTACGATAGATTTTTCACATGAAGGGGCTGTGTTTCCCCTCCTTCCGCCAAGGTGGGCGGGGGGAAAGCATTTAAATTGTATAGTATGGGAGGGTTTATGAGTGGATCAGCGGTCCTACAAACCGCTGATCCGCACATTTAATTCAAGCCTTCATGAGAGAGGGCAGTGGCAGGGAGAGTTCACTCCTTTCTCTAGTTCGAACGGACAGAGTCCCGCACATACGGAAAACGTGCAGGAGTCTGGATTCTGTCCTAAATAACTATGCATTCACAGTATATCCCTTCTTAAAGATACTTGCCTAAAAAAAATACCAAAACTGGACTGTTGCCCAGTGTATTATTTTACATCTGGACACAAACAACAATTATCTAGCATTTTTTAAAAGGTTTATATATCGGGTTGTAGTCATATTCCCGGCGGTAAAAATCCAGACAGAAAAAATACCTCCATGAGGGTACCGGCGCTGAAAATCCCGACACCCCAAAAATACCGGCCAAATAAATTACCGGCAATTTTAAATACTGTCAGTAAAAATACCGCCACATAAAAAATACCGGCGTAATAAATTACCGGCACTTTAAAATACCGTCACTGTAAATACCGTCACATAAAAAATACCGGCCCAAAAAAAATCCCGGCACCAATGAAAATACTGATGCATAAAAAATACTGCGGCTGGTCAGGTCCTGATGTTTAGCATGGCGCCAAGACCTTCTACATGTCGTCTGCTCAGGCTCTGATGTTTAGCATTGCGCCAAGACCTTCTACATGCAAATAGTAAAGTGCATGTAGAAGGTCTTTGCGCCTGCAAAACATCAGAGCCTAATGGCTCCGAGTTATTTTGGTTACAGTTAATAAAAAACACGCACACAACATAAAATAAAAGACATTGCACCACTGCCACACTAATAAAAAACATTATCGTAACCAGTTCCCCCTAACACAATAAAAATAATGCCACCAGTGCCACACTAATAAAAAACACTAACGTGACCATCGCCCCTAACACAATAAAAATAATGCCACCAGTGCCACACTAATAAAAAACACTAACGTGACCATCGCCCCTAACACAATAAAAATAATGCCACCAGTGCCACACTAATAAAAAACACTAACGTGACCATCGCCCCTAACACAATAAAAATAATGCCACCAGTGCCACACTAATAAAAAACACTAACGTGACCATCGCCCCTAACACAATAAAAATAATGCCACCAGTGCCACACTAATAAAAAACACTAACGTGACCATCGCCCCTAACACAATAAAAATAATGCCACCAGTGCCACACTAATAAAAAACACTAACGTGACCATCGCCCCTAACACAATAAAAATAATGCCACCAGTGCCACACTAATAAAAAACACTAACGTGACCATCGCCCCTAACACAATAAAAATAATGCCACCAGTGCCACACTAATAAAAAACACTAACGTGACCATCGCCCCTAACACAATAAAAATAATGCCACCAGTGCCACACTAATAAAAAACACTAACGTGACCATCGCCCCTAACACAATAAAAATAATGCCACCAGTGCCACACTAATAAAAAACACTAACGTGACCATCGCCCCTAACACAATAAAAATAATGCCACCAGTGCCACACTAATAAAAAACACTAACGTGACCATCGCCCCTAACACAATAAAAATAATGCCACCAGTGCCACACTAATAAAAAACACGGTATTTTTTATGTGACGGTATTTACAGTGACGGTATTTTAAAGTGCCGGTAATTTATTACGCCGGTATTTTTTATGTGACGGTATTTACAGTGACGGTATTTTAAAGTGCCGGTAATTTATTACGCCGGTATTTTTTATGTGACGGTATTTACAGTGACGGTATTTTAAAGTGCCGGTAATTTATTACGCCGGTATTTTTTATGTGACGGTATTTTTACTGACGGTATTTTAAATTGCCAGTAATTTATTTGGCCGGTATTTTTGGGGTGTCGGGATTTTCAGCGCCGGTACCCTCATGGAGGTATTTTTACTGTCTGGATTTTTACCGCCGGGAATTACTACTACACCCTATATATCAGGGCTCATTCTCCTACCTACAAGTGTGAAAAAAAACTGGTACACAGACAGCACAGTGTCAAATGTTGAACAGGTCATGTGGTCTAGTGTAGTATAATATATTCTATTACTACTTATTTTACAGCATTTAGTCATAAAATTATTCATAAACATTTATTTCTAATTATTTTTAAATCTGAATATCACAACTTTAAAGTTTCTAATTCAATAATCAATTAGGAGTATGGACCAGATCCAGACTTGCGTCTGGCACCCCTGCAAGTGGGTAAGTGGGGTGTTTTGACAGTATTTTATACACGTGACTTCTATCAAATGAGAAAAAGGGAAAAATCTCAATGGCGCTAAGTATGGTTCAATACAAAGATAAAAATCCCAGGGGTGAGCAGCTAAAACCAGGAGAGAACCCACTCCCAACCATAGACAAGATAAAAAATACGAAATAGCGCTCAAAACCTCTATGAATATTGATGTTTATTAATAATCTAAATAATCATTAAAACGTGGAGTCCATCCTTAATGCAGCTGCAGGTAATAAATACTGTAAATCACACAATAGCCAATATAATAGACAGTACAGGACCATATAAAGCAGCTCCACAGATATAGCTAAGATGTAACAGTAGCTTTTATCGGGTACTGTAGCAATATAGCCCCTAATGTAACAATTCCAGATTGCAAATGTAGCAATATAATAATACAAGGTAATAGTGGATCAATACAATTGGAGCTACAGCCTCTGGTCCCCATAACCATCTACAAAGTATTACCAGAGACCTTTCGTAAGTTGATTGCATTTAATCTTTATTTTGGTGGCTGGGACTATTTAGGGTGCGCACCCCTTTGTCTACATTGGACTTTCTTATATTCCTATATCTACGGCTAGGAGGTTTACAAATTAATAACGGATAGTAGATATACTCCTTTATTGACACTCCAGATCCACCATTACCTTGTATTATTATATTGCTACATTTGCAATCTGGAATTGTTACATTGGGGGCTATATTGCTACAGTACCCGATAAAAGCTACTGTTCTATCAAATGAGTTATTAGCATCTAAAGCAAGAATCTTCATTTACACTGAATTGCAAATTATATCAATTTAACAATTCATTTTGTATTGTCAGTACTCTTCCAGCTGTGTTTTAAACCCACCAAATCAGTGATGCAACCTTTTGACCAATTGACCCATTCTGGGGACCAGGGACCAGAGTTTCGCACATACCAAGTTTCTAAAGTAAGAGGCTAGTACACTGCCATGACACTCCCCTTTTATGGACGGACTTCGGGTAACTTATGTGTCCATAACCACACCTCCAGTGCTCCTGTGTCATATGCAATGCCCTGTTGTACGGAAGTGTCTAATCCAGCCCATACTGTACAATGCTCACAATGCATATAATCGATCGTATGGTGTGTTGGCATGCCCTGATGCATGGAACTCTGAACGTATGTAAACCAATTCCGTACGTCCACAGTTACAGTTACTGTGCGCATGCGCAGTGCACTTCAAAAGCCCAACATACGTACACCACTTGCGTAAATTGCCCGTTGTTAATAATCTTGGATCCGGTCCCTGGATTTTACTTACAAAATTTACATTTAATAATGGAATTGGGTACTAACACAATCAGGATTTTAGGAAGTCCTAATTATACTTATTAAAAGATGTATGGGTTAATATTTTCCTCAAAATGTGTTACTAGACTACTTGAAGTTCTTCTAAATCATTGTCCTATTATTTAAGGGTGTAAAGGAAACCTGAGAGTTTTGAAATGGTTTAGAAGTAATGCTGCACGAATAAGTACAGAGAGATCTGAAAGTGCCTAGACTCTAGGCCTTATAATAAATGAATAACAGAATCAATGCAGACACAAGACAGTAATGGTAATAGTAATTCAATTGAGTGCTATTTTGGGTTTTCAAGTGATGTAACCTCATTTGCATATAATAGCAAGACTTCACACACCAAAATCTCAACATCATGCCCAATATATTTAGCCTATTAAAAGCATTGAAGTTGCAATGTTTTCATTCAATTGCCGATCGTCATGGAGAGGTAAGAATTGCATATAACTAAATACAAAAAAAAAGAAAAACATTTATTCACAAAAATGTTGAATTTCACCATAATGAAAGATATAAAACTTGTGTGAGTAATAATATAAATAGCAATGTTTATAGATATGTATGTGATCGATATGCCGGCTTACTTACTCATTCTAAAAAAAAGGCTACCTCTACTTCTAAAAGACAGCATTCGTGGCAGAGACTCCCATCACTTCCAGAAGTGCTGCAGAGGCCTGGACATGTCTACAATGGAGATACACCTTGGACCATAGATACCTGTCCTACTATGAACCAAATGTGAATAATCACTTTTATATTTTTTTAACAATAGTTTTGCCCATATATTGAACATGGTACAATAAATAGTATACTAGTTTGTTAATATAATTGTTAATACATTTTTTTTATTTGGGTTTAATTGTTTTTATTACATGTGTATTAATCTTTTCTTTACATACATTATTTCACTCTACAGATCCCCATGGAGGAAAGTTTAAACTACAGCAGAGACTAAAAGCTTCAAGAAGCAATATACATAAGACATCCACAATTACATTTTGCAAGTTGAAGGATAAAGTTCAGGAAAATAAAGCAATATTTAGGACAAGTTGTGTAAGTTCTTTTCAGTAAAATAACCAAAAAATTCAGTTCCTTATGTAGTGATTTTGGTTTATCTTAAAAAAAAATGTTGTTGATATATATGAAAATTTTAATTTAAAATAGTTTGATAACATTTTTATAAAAAGGTATTCAGTAAAAAAAAATGTAAGTTCACAAATTGATGAAAACTTTTGTGAATGCCTACAGTGTGTTATATTATTGTTGTTGCATTGTTATATGGTTTTATTGTCTAAAAATAAATTGTATTTGTTACATTTAAATATTGTGTGTTTGTGTACGGTATGGTACATTACAGCACCTATGGCAAATTTAAAAGTTCAATTTGAATATAAATGAGAAACCACATTAAAACACATGTATAGTACCTATATTTAAATTTTATTAAGAAATATTTGTCAAGTTTATGAGTATTACCATTTCTTATAAAATAGCTTCACATCAATTAAAGCATTGTGAAAAACAGTTAAAACACAATATCAATGTTCACTCACATGTATTAGTATTTTAAACCATGATACAAAACTTTATTAATACAATATCATATCTGAAACCATCTATAATATGGTGAAATGTCCCAAAGTCCAGTGAAATGTTCCAAGTATAGTTCTGGGTAATGTTTCTTGAAAACTTCAGGTAAATGTTACAAGAAAAGTAAAAACTCTAATACAGAATTACTTGAAATAAATAATTCCCTAATAGGCCACAATCTTTTGCTTTAATGGTCCCACAAGAGTGAAGATCAGGTATATGTCAGTCAAGAATTTCCAGTTATAGTAATATGAAAAGGTAAAAAACAAAATATACACAAAAAATAGTCGATGTGGCAATAAAAAAAAAACATTACACTTTTTTTATTTTACAAAATAAACATTTACATTTAAGTCCCTCTTTGAATTCTTTTGCTTTAAAATTTCACAAACTTCATTGTTTCCAAATCTAAATGTACCTCAAAGACAAACAATTACATGGGAAGAGAGGTCCAATACAAAGAAAAAAGAACAATATTAAAGATGTGTAAAGGGTAACATAAGTCAGAAGTCATAGGCTGTCAGTGAACAACAAAGGACTTATAATTTCCAACCACATCTTTTGTCCTTTTATATAACCTTCAAAAAAAATCAGATGGTTCATTTAAGCTTATTCCAAGATGGAACATTCTCACCTGTTATGTGTGTCCACTTCAATGTTTTCTTTCTGCTCCTCCTCAGGCTGTGGTGTCATCAGTCATCGTCATGGTGTTGGTCTAGGATCTTCTGCACACTGGTCCCAGGTAGACTTCCTTGTCCTCATTGATGGCTCCACTTGCGTCCACATAGCAAATAATGGCATTGATCCACAAGATAGTTCTCCACAAGGTGGTGGTGGTCACTGCAGGATGTCCTGACTAGGCAAGAACATGCGTTAAGTCATAAAGATCATTGGTCACATCAACTCTGATACTCCCTGAGTTGTGCATCTGGCCCTGATGTCTTTAACCAAAGGTTGCAGACTCAAAGCGATGACCTGAAAAAAGTAAAAGTGAGTTGAGGGCGCTGTAAAAGCTGCCTGTCTATCACCAAATGGGTTCAGAGAAATTACCTATAAAGTTAAAGTCTGCTGCTGCATGCTGGCCGTCATCTCCAAACATTTCGCTATGCATTCCTGGGATGCTGCAGTGACTTCTTGGGCAGCAGCAATACGTTGCAGGAGTTGTGTCTGCTGTGATGTTGAAGCAGACGTGCTCTGCATCTCAGCAATCTGTTAGTGAAGGGGTTCTATCCAGGCCGAAGTCAAGTTAAATTCTGGAAAAATTCATTGCAAATGGCAATTGCACCATTGGTCGTAATTTTTGGCTGTGTGCGAATTTAAAAAATGCATTAGTCAATTAATGCACAATTTGGCCGGATTTTTCAGTTTATATTGAAGCGTTCAATGTTAACAGGACCTTTCAGGCATGATATGTGCGATGTAACAGTGTGCCAAAATAATCTGCAGCATCGCGCTCAACTGAATCAGTCTCTACGAGTGCCAGAGGCTTGCAAATTTTGTGTTGTAGGCATGAGAATTTTGGCCTTATGAACTCTTGCCTATAAAAACAAAGAACAGGATACTTCGAAACAAATGTATTGAAACCAAGATGACGTACAAGCTAACCTTAGACTGATCACACAGCAAGAATAGGATTTATTTGTCTTGTCCTATGTTAATGATTTGCTACTGCAGGTGCTAGTAAAAGTATAAGAATCTTGCTCTGAACATATATTGGACGTTGTTTGCTTCCAGCCCTGAGCTGTGCCTCAGAAAGAGCTTGACTATATTCCAGCAAAAATACATTAGTTTTGATGACAATAACTGCTAATTAATGAGGATTTATACAAATACTAATTCTTGATGAGGATAAATAAGCATACAGATTCTTCAGTAGGGACATTGGGCCAGATCCTGACCCACGCACGCCTTACGTGCGTGCGAAAGTCAGTGCATACGATCGCGTAGCAGGGAGTGCATGCCCCCTACACTCCCTGCTCAAGGTAGTAAATCTGGACACAGATTTGCAGCCTTACGGCCACTACCTTGTTGTAACGAGGCTTCCCCCACCCCGATCCCTAATTTACATGTCTATCTCTGCCTGTACGGTGGGACAGCCCCTTTTACATAACAACAGGCTTATGTAACATGCATTACATATGCCACCCGGGACACTAACGTACTAAAGTTGTGCACATGTGCACAAATTATAGGACAGGGAAATTATGCATGTGCTGTGCCTAATTCCCCTGTGCCTGGCTGAAAGGACTCTCCATTCATATAGATGGCTCATACAAGAGGTTCTTCTATGAGCTGCTGTGGCAGTTACATAGAGCAGCTGATTGCAAAAAAACTTTTCAGCTGCAGAGAGTATGCAGCAGAGAAAGGGAAGAGGGAAACACAAAGGTAAGTAAACCATAGGGTAGAGGCTAGAGACACATGATGGGGATACTGGGGGGGGCTGGAGAGACATGATGGGAACACTGAGGGGCTGGAGAGATATGATGGGGATAATGGGGGGGCTAAAGAGACATGATGGGAATACTGGGGGGCTGGAGACACATGATGGGGAATACTAGGGGGCTGGAGACATGATGGGGATACTGAGGGGCTGGAGGCAGGATGGGAAGACTGGGGGGCTAAAGAAACATGATGGGAATACTGGGGGGCTAGAGAGACATGATGGGAATACTGGGGAGACTGGAGACACATGATGGGATGTATAGTCTATATTGTGTGGCAGCTTTTAGGATGACGTAGGAATTGTATAGAATAAGATACTGTTTGTATTATATAGTAGCGACTATGATTTGCTTTCTTTTATTGGGGTTACAAGATTGTATTTTATGATGCTTACATGGATACTATAATCTATTACCTATAATGTTATATTGTGAAAAAGGTGGGTGCAAATTTAAAGTTTCCAGAGGGACGCTGAACACTCTAGTACCGACCATGGGGCAGATCCAGAACAACGCTTGTGAGCGAATTTACGAGTGGCGGACACGTAAATTAGCATTTTGGTAAGTACTGTGCATGCGCACAATAGAAAATACGCTCCGTAACGTAGCGTAAATGTGAACGTATTTGCCATCCACGTCTTTGTCGCGTAAATATGTACGCGTGGGCGTGGCAATTTTATGTGAGTCAAAAATACGTCTGAAATACGCTATGTAGGCAGGGGTTTGTATTTAAAGTGTACAGTATGGGCGTGCTTAGCTGCGTAAATACGTGTTGCACATCCGTACGTGTGCGGATGACATCGGTTACATGGGCAAAAGTTAAGGTAGGGTTTCGAAAGCGGATCTCGGACAAAATAAGTACATTCAAGGGGTGTACCTAGGGGAGTGTGTAGAAGGTACGCGCGTGTAAATACGCTACGCGAGTAAACGGATTGCAAGCAGAGTTCTGGATCTACTCCAATGTCTCTAGACTTCCCTCCTTTACCTTTGTTATGTCTCTAGTGTTCCCTTTTTTTTCCTAGTTATGACTCCAGACCTCCCTTCTTCCCCTTGTTATGAATCCAGTCTTCCCTTCTTCCCTTTGTTATGATTTCAGACTTTTCTTCTTTTCCCTTGTTATGATTTCAGACTTTTCTTCTTCCCCCTTTTTATGACTTCAGACTTCCCTTCTTACCCCTTCTTATGACTCCAAGATTTCCCTTCTTCCCTCTTGTTATGACTCTAGGTTTCTCTTCTTTTCCGTTATGACTCAAGACTTTACTTCTTCCACTTTATTATGTCTCCAGACTTCCCTTCTTTACCCTTGCTATGTCTCCAGTGTTCCAGTCTTTTCCTTTGTTATGACTTACCTTCATCCCTATCATTATAACTCCAAACCCTTTTTTCCCCTTGTTTTGGGACCAGACCTCCCTTTTTTTCCCTTGTTATGTTTCCAGACTACCCTTCTATTCCCTTGTTATGACTCCAGACTTCCCTTTTTTCTCCATGTTATGATTTTCAGTCTTCCCTTCTTCCCCTTTTTATAACACATTTTGTGATGCATAGAAGCTGCTCCCTGCAACAGGTTACATGCATCCGGCATATAACCTCGAACTACCATCCCTGGGGCTGTGCGTCCAGATCATTGCCTAGTAATCTGGACAAAAGCCAATGCACTATCTAAGCGGGTCTTTCCCGCTGCACTGATTGGTCACTGCAGTTTTTAAAAACCAGTCTCTCCTGTGGCAGGGTGCCAGTTATAGTGTCCATCTCAGTTCATCAGCCAGCTGTTTTTTTTAAGTTTCTTGCAATTCTGAGTGTCCTGTTTTATTTGTTCTATCATTCTGCGTTCCTCTGCTCAGCTGTGCTCCGTGTGTGCCCTGTCTATGTAATAACCCCTTGTGAGTATTTGCCTCTCATAGTATATTTTTTATCTGTACTTTGTGCAGGTTGTTATTATAGTGCTCTGCCATTTGCACTCCAGTCTATCTGGTACTATTGTGTATCAACCATCTGCATTCCAGTCTGTTTGTGACTATTATGTATTAACCAACTGTACTCCAGTATATTTGGTCACTCTTGTCCTTAACCATCTGCACTCCAGTCTTTCTAGTATTATTATGTAATTCCATCTGCACTTCATTTTATCTGGTCACTATTGTGCTTAACCATTTGCATTCCATAATGGTATAATTGTGTATTAGCATCTACACTCTGTTATCCACTCTTCGGGCAGGATCCTCCACTACGGCTATCTTACACACACGGGCGTAATTTGCTGAAAGATAGCTACTGCGCATGCGTAGTAACTATTGTATGTAATCTACGTATCGTTTCGGTACGTAGATTGTGTATATGCGGGCCTTTAAGAATTAAAATTTTACAGTAATTGCTAGGTCAAGTGATTTCTGTGCTGTACCCATTTTACACAGGGATGGCAGGGACCTGTACTGTAACTTCATACAAGCGTGGCCTCTGCTTGCCCTTGTGGACGTTCTAATGCTGTGGAGATCTGGCATCACCCTGAGTGCAGCAGAGGCTGATGTAAGGATCCAGTCCAATGTCATTATGCAAATGATAGCATTTCCTTGTGATTGTTAAGGTTGTGACTGTAATGTCCCCTGCACGGGTATGTGTCTGCCCTGGGAATGGCCCTACTTTGAAATGGCCATACTCTCCCAGCCAGTTCTGAATTGGCTAGGGAAATCGATTGCTTTTGCCTCTAAGAGGTGCTCTGAGTGGTAAGTAAAAATTTAGTCCAACCCTTTCCCTAATCCTTACCCTAACCCTCCCCTTCCATGAACCTAAGCCTCCCTTCCCCGCAGCCTAACCCTTAGACTCCCCTCCCCACAGCATGACCCTAAGTCTCCCATTCCCACAGCCTAAACCTAGACTTCCCTATATTCAGGCTGACCCTAACCCTAATTTTCCTCTTCCATGACCCTAACCCTCCCTTTCCCCTAACACTAACCCACTCACCCTCCCGTCTACAGAGCCTAACCCTAGCCCTAAAAGTCCCAGGAGAGGATAGTCATCTCTCTGGTGGGGTCTGCGGCGGGTGCAACTGGTTCAGAGGGCGCCATGTTCTGAAAATGAATGAGTAAGTATGTTGATCGGCATAATTACCCTTTAAAAAAACCTCTAAAATGGCTGTTTTCCAAAACGGAGACAGGCATTTCTTGGCAAAGATGGATAAAGTCCCTGCACTTGCCACCTCACTGTTAAAGTCTGATTTTTTGTGTAACTGCCATTACATTCATTTATAGCAGGGGTGGCCAAACTGTCGATCGCGGAGTGGTGACCAGTCGATCACAGCTCCCTTCTCCCTGTGGCGGCGATAGACGGGATGGGCTGGTGCAGCGGTCATGTGGTACAGCCAATAGGAATAGGCGCTGTACCACATGACAAGCGCGCGCCTCGGGGGAGAGCCGGAGGAAGGAGTCCAAGGTAAGTGTACTAAGGAACTAGAATG
>WWET01002003.1:240390-269550 GCA_011038615.1 Limnodynastes dumerilii
TATATATTAAATAATTTTTTTGCTTTTGGTGTGCCACGAAATTCTGGAAAGGCCTTAGGTGTACCGAGGGCGAGAAAAGGTTGAGGAGCACTGCTGTACTTCATGACATCACCTGCCCTATCTATCTAGTGTCCCTGCATACTGCCCGCCATTTGCTGATAACACTGACAGGGAGCATTGAGCACTTCTGGTGTTCAAAAACACATTTATCCTGTGTTTATCCATGTATTCTGTGTTCATAATTTGTAAAACAGGGATCTGTGTGCTATAATTTTAAAACACCCTTTAACTAGGCTAACATTAATGTTTAGTTTGTTTTATGTGTTCATTGACTCATAGCCCCCTAAAAAGTATTGCGTTATGATTATTTTGGACTATGGTAGATCTCAAAAGATTTTTTAAATTTAGAGTAGATCCCTAAGTCCAAAAGTCTGGCCACCCCTGATTTATAGCATGCGTAAAAAGAGTCAGTAAGGTTTTCAGTAAGGTTAGTAAACAGAAATAAGATTATGTGTAATTTTACTTATTTACACTCCCACAGACCATTTTAACTTAGAAACTCTGGTTTAATTGGCCAAAAGTTATGATGATGTTGTAGTGAAGAAAAAAAGGTAGCACAACCATAATAGCCTGAACAAACCATGGATGGGCCTCTTCCATTCTTGAACTCTTGTAGTAGCAGCTGTTGATGTGAAATAGTTTCAGGTTTCCCATATGCTGAAAAGAATAGCACAGGCTCAGGTTGCCATCCTCTTTACATTACTACTAATGACCCCTAAATAAGGCCTCTGATAGTAGGAAGGTCAAGCTTGCTGTATGTTCATACGTGCCACTCTTCCCCTAAAACTCCTGACGTGGGTTGCTTAAAAGCAAATATTTTGGTTATACCAAGCTATTTTATAATAATTTTTCTACTGACATATTCTATGTGAAATACACAGTTATTTATCGACCTATGTTGTGTTTCTCTACACATTGAAATCCAAATATATTATTTATTATATTTATTTGTAGCTGTGTAATCAATCTTCTCTTTTACAAGTACAATGAATTGTCTGGCACTATTTCTTGCCTATGAATCTCAAATGCAGTTTGAATAATATTAGTGAAAGATGTATATAGGTAACACGAATGGCTATGAAATTTTTGTATCTTGTCTAAAACAGCATAATTTATAGGATGCATATGAAATATATAAATCTTTTTAACTTTCAACACTTAACTTTTTTTTTTGTGGATTGAAGATGCCAAGGAGGGAATGATGAAGTGGATAATATCAGGAAAAAAATGGCTAGTGTCTAGCATCAAAGTATAGTTTAAAGAAAATTATATGTTTTATGAAGTCACCATGCAATTTAAACTTATGTAATATACAGTATATGTCTGGTAGCAGCAATGTTAAGCAAAATAGTTTCTAAACCAAGAACATTGCAACAATCTGGACTGTGAATAACACACAAAGGATTTGGCAAACATTGGAATTTGTATATACATTTTAAAAAGTCCTCTACCGCTATGCTCACAGGTAAGCAACACCAACTGCTGACTTAAGGAAAAACAGTAGATAGGTGCTGAACTTCTATGTCCATGGTATGCTGTGAATGTGCTGCATGGTTATGCTGTTACTGAAAAATGCTTCACAACTTTCCAGGGGGTCCATGGCCCCTGATGTCCATCTGTCAGGTCTACCTTCTGAATATGAAGAAAGTCTGCCTAGGGCATCTCCTCAATCTCTGCAAATAGCATTTATAATATAAACAAATCATGTTCCATTACAATCTCTGTTGCTTACCAACAACTGAGATATGTTGTTCCCAGTGGAACTTGCAGGTTGTTTGGATATATGGAGTTAAAGGAGACACCACACAATTGTTGATCAAAGTTTCCATTTACTAAGAATATATGAAAAATACTTCGCTTTAGATGGCATTATATTGCTTGTTAGTGTTCAGCTAGATCCAGGAGCCAATATCTTGATTGTTGTCGTCAGGGCCAGCGTCAAAAGTTGTGGGGCCCAGAACACATCAGTGGGGCCCCCGCTCCCTTTGCGATATAATCTGTGACGTCACATTGGCGTGGTCCAAGTTTTTTCCTGCCCATTGGCTGGCTAATGATGGTGGGCTCCAGCAGCTCTGGGCCCAGGACTGTAGTCCTGGCTGTCGTCGTCCCCCACCACCCCAATGGTGGCCCTAGTTGTCGAGCTGGATAGGTCTAAATGAATACTGCTGCA
This sequence comes from Limnodynastes dumerilii, assembly GCA_011038615.1. Classification (NCBI taxonomy): domain Eukaryota; kingdom Metazoa; phylum Chordata; class Amphibia; order Anura; family Limnodynastidae; genus Limnodynastes; species Limnodynastes dumerilii. The sequence continues at coordinate 242,621 of WWET01002003.1, forward strand.
GTCAGTCCCTGTTGGTATCTAGGTTATGACAGTAATAAAACAAAATGAATCATCATTTATGATAGTTATGCATGTTTATTTCTTGGTGGTCATACTTGCAATTGGCCTGCAGGCTCACAACAATCACGTCAATCACTTCAGGCTGTAACTGATTTCCTTCTTTCACACTCAATCACTTCCTACTTCCTGGTCCCATTTTTATCCAGTGATGCTGCATTCCTGAGTGGGGAAGTCAAAGTAGCATAATTAGAAGTGAAACCATAGCAATAGTTGGTCATTCCCAGTTGGCCATTCATTACTTTACTTCAGCAACATTGAGCCAGATCCTGAGCTACGTACGTAGCGTTTTTACGCTAGCCGCTGACGTAAAATTGGCAATTTGTATGTACTGCGCATGCGCACGGCATATGTTACACAACTCAACTCTTAACGCACATACCATCAGCGTAATTATGAACGAAGGGGCGTGTCATCCATACGACACCCGTAGTTACGCTTTGTAGGCGGAGGGAGGAATTTAAATTGTACAGAATGGGCCAGGTTAGGCTGTTACGTATATCAATCCATTACAGACGTCCGTACTTACGCTTGTAGAAGTTAAGATAGGATTTGGCAAACGTAAATCGAGTAAATTATGGGAGTGCCTAGGGGAGTGCATAGTACTTACGATAGCGTAAATACGCTACGCCAACTAACGTAAAAAGAACTTAGGTCTGGATCTACCCCATTGTTAGGTTTTGCCATACTTGTAATTGCTTCAACTTTTTGTGGATCAAGGCTCACCAAATAATTTGAGTTTCTTCTGGAGAATTAAGAATTTATCTTTATTTGTTGTCAAATATCTGTCTGAAAGACATTGAACTATTTGACATAAAGTCTCCTTATGTTCTTGGCACTTAGCTCAGAAAAATATCTTCAGTGTAGTTTATGGCATTCAGAGCTGGTTATATAACTTGTGGGATAGCATCTTGGAACATGTCTGCTGCAGACTATATTTCAAATGATAGCCTTTTGTAACTTGAAAACAGACATTACCACATTAAAATGAAGTCATTTATATTTAGAAAACATGGATCGCTATGGAAAACTGCTGTCCATGTAAAAATCATATGTGTCCCCGTCGGCTCATTCTTCTGAATCTGGGCTGGCACATCGTCATATTTACTTAATTTTGGAGTGGAGTTTCTCACTACACTCAGGGCGTAAAAATAGCTCAGGATGACATTATTGTAGTAATTTCAGCTGTCTCTGCATAAACCCCCCTTTCCTCCCCCTAATAGCTGTTATCAGGGGTGGAAAAGGAGGTATATATGGGGAGACTGCTAGGTCATGGTTGTTAAATTAAATAAATAAAAAATGTAACAAACTTTTTTTTTAATAAGTAAAAAAAAAAAACCACAAAAAAAATTATAATAATTACACATTTATATGTAATTTAGATTTTGCCTCCTGGAATCACCTTGTTCATATGAACAAGAAACACCATTGAATATACTAGTGGGAAAAAAAAGAAACAAAAAAAGTGCCAAAAGGGAGCCACTGCGTATGCGCCAGACTTCATTCAGACTTAATAGGAATTCAAGGATACTACGATGTCTGTATTTGTTAATGAGCTGAATAAAGCTTCCCGGCTCACTGCGAGGAAAGCCTGATTCAGTTAAGTATTGTTAAAAATGTTATTATTAGTAAATAGAGCCCTTACCCTGGTATTTGGTTACCAAAAATGAAGCCATTGTCTCTGCCATTTTTTCTCACCATAACGTCAAAAGTACCTTGTAATGGAAGAGGGATTGGATCCAGACCTAAGAACATTAGCCCACTTAGGCATGCAAAGTGTGTAAGTGGGCTATATTGATGGGAGGGTGCATGTGCCAAATGTTATGACTATTTTACAATAGTAAGCCTTATTGTATACAACTTAGTTCAGTACAATAGGATTTTCGACCCGAAAAAAGTATAAAAGTTAGGCAGGGGGAGATTTAAAATGTACTATAGGGGCAGGATTTGGTAGACACGTGCAGATCAGCAGTCGTACGGACCGCCATAAAGCCTGCTGAGAGAGGGGAGTGATGGGGGGGGGGTTCACTCCCCACTCTCGTGCGTACTGCCAGAACCATGCACATACGGAAAGCGTGCGGGAGTCTGGACCTTGTCCGAGGTTTATTATTGCATTAAGTTTTGATTTTTTTTTTGCCATTTAACTGCTTAAAACTAGTGACATCCATTAGATTTACTGAGGCACCTAAATCTGTAAGCTGTACAAAGGAAGTGTTTTTCAGAATGACGTTTCTTTCCCCAACTTGATGAATCATGAAGATCCCCATTCTGATGCTTTATCACTCTCACATGACTGTGCTGCTGGAGATGATGCAGAATGTTTATCCACATAGCGCGTCTCCTGTCGGTGAATTTGACACTTGTGAAGGTTGTGTGGTTGAAGGTTTTCTGATGGCTTTGCACACTGATGAATTGTGTTTCATTTCTACACATGCAGTACAAATTTTACCTTTTGCTGGACAGGCCCCTGAATGTGGGTATGAATATCCCCAGTTAAAACACCATCTAGATTTCCTTGTCTCAGATTTAATGTGTTAGCATGTAATTTATTGCAAACATGCAGCTCACTTCTGCCTTTCTCTATGTCTTTGGCATGTATTTCTGAGAGCTCAAGACTACTAGCATATTGTTGTAGCTGTCGGTGTCATTTCAGACTTGAAAGCATGTCTGCGCGACTTCCCAAATATCCCAAATGCTATTAGCTGTTGTTTGATTTCAACTTCTAAATCATGAAAATTGACATGTCTTTCCTAGGATTCTGAACCTGGTAATATATTCATCACAGATTCTATTTGTATTGGCATAGCTGTTCTGAAAAGATATTTTAAATGGGATAAGCTGCTTGGTGTATTCCATGATATCTGCCTCTGACATAGTACAGTTCTTGCTTTTCTTCTTGTTACCCCATAGCTTCAAGTAAAATGAGAAAACTTTCCAAGCCTCTGTCTCCATAATTCTGCAGAATTGGGAGTAACCACTTCCAGAAACTGTGGAATTAATGCTAACAAGTCAGTCATGTTTAATGTATTTCAAATGTTTGATTTGTTATATAATTAGTCTGTTTATTGCTTTATCCTCATGGCCAATTTTTGTATCTAGGGGCATCATAGCAGTGTAAATTTAGAAGTGGGGGTATGGAAATGTCAGCACCAGATCTGTCTTGAGTTTGGCAAAGTAAACAGGTCAACAATGAGTAATCACATTGTGTACATGTCACAGGGGTTATGATTTCTACACTGAATGCTTCATGTTTAATTAAATTATTTCAATTATCTGGTTACTGCTAAGGAAAAACAATGATAGCTCCCCCACAGGGCCATTTCTAGGGGTGGACGAGTATATCCAACCTTATTGCCACTCCTTTTGTGTGCCCAGCCAGCCTTATTGTACCTTCCTTCTGTGTGTCCAACAATCCTTATTGTCCCTTCCATCTTTGTGACCAGCCAGTCTTATTGCCCTCCTCTTTGTCCAGCAAGTCTTATAGCCCCCTCTTTATAAATGTCCAGCCAGCCTTGTTGCCCCTTCTTCTGTGTCCAGCCAGCCTTATTGCACCCCTCTTTACTATGTCCAGGTAGTCTTATTGTCCCCTCCTTCTGTTTGTCCAAACAGCATTATTGCCCCTCCTTTTGTGTGCCCAATCAGTCTTATTGCCCCTCCTTCTTTGTCCAGCCAGCCTTATTGTCCCCTCCTTCTGTTTGTCCAGTCTTATTGCCCCCTCATTGTGTTCAGCCTATCTTATAGCCCCTTCTTTATGTGTTTCCAACCAGCCTTATTGCCCTTACTCCTGTGTCCAGTCAACCATATTGCCCCCCTCTTTATCAGTCAGCCTTATTGTCCCCTCCTTTTATGTACCCAGCCAGCCTTATTGCCCCCTCTTTATTTGTGTCCAGTCTGCGTTATTGTCCCCTCCTTGTTTGTCCAAACAGTCTTATTGCCCCCTCTCTATGTTTAGCCAGTCATATAGCCCCTCTTTATGAGTGACCACCCAGCCTTATTGTCCCTCCTGTGTCTAAACAGCCTTATTACCCCCCACTTTATATGTGTGCAGTCAGCCTTATTGCCCACTCTTTGTGCCCAGCTAGTATTATAGTCCTCTCTTTTTAATGAGTGTCCAGCCACCCTCATTGCCCCAACTTTGTGTGCAGTCAGCCTTATTGCCCCCTCCTTCAAGTTACCCAGTCTAATTGCCCCCTCTGTGTTCCCAGGCAGTCCTATAGTCCCCTCTTTATGTGTCCACCTAGCCTTATTGTCCCTCCTTCTGTCGCCATCCAGAATTTTTGCTCCTCTATATGTGCCCCTCTCATGTCCAGCTTCCCACACACTCCCCCATTTCAAATCCCCATTCCCCATCTACTGTTTAAAAGACCGCTAATAAACTTACTCTCTCCTTCATGGCGCACGCTCTGCAGTCCTAAAATGACGCTTACGTGACCTAAGGTCACGCTTGCGTTCTCTGCTGTGATCAGAGCTGCGGCTGTGCATAGCACAGCCCGCTCTGTCAGTGTCTCCCGGCAGCAGTGTGTGAAGTGAGCAGGTATGCCATACGGCGGTATGGCATACCATCACTTCTGTGAGCCAGCACTGAGTAAAAATACAGCCGCTTATAGAATCTTAAAATTCTATGAGCAGCTGTATTCTTACTCAGAGCCAGCTCACAGAAGTAGCACTATGCCATACCGCCGTATACCGGCCCACTTGGAGCACTGAACAAGATTACACATCTCACAATCAGAGATCTCATGGTAGATTTTAGTGGGGATGAGTTAATGTGTCATGGTGATATAAACAACAGTGTGTAAAGTGAGGTAATAAGGAAGAGGATGACAACTTAAACCTTGAGGATGAATACCAGTGTTAACCTTAAGCCCATTACTGTAGACAAATAACCTAAAATGTATTAATAATTAATTCTTATAATACATGATCTATTTTTTTTTGAAAAGAGCTTTTACTTGGAGGAACTCCTAAAATCTACTGTTATTCATTTTTGTAGTACAACATGGTCCATTTTTTTTCCTTAATTTTTGAACATTGAAAACTGTTTTTACTCTATTGTCTATAATGTTTGTTATGTCTGGGTATACAATTATAAACATTTTTGTCATAATTGTAAAATACCTCAGGAGATACTGACCATCTGTGAGAAACAGTAGACCAGGGACAGAATGTCTCTGTTGGTATGCCATAAACTATGAGAAAATCTATCTCACAGCAAGATCCAGGAAGATAACCTCTTATTATGACCAGGAGCTTGTAGCTTTAAAGACATTCCAAGATCTCTCCATGGGCCTGATCCAGCGCTACGAAAATTCGCACGACGGGCGAATGCGAACGTACGCTCGTCGTATCAACCTACACGCCCCTAGCACTCCCATAGTAAAGTCCCTGCTTACGGCGGCTATACCCTACACTGGGTACGACCGTCGGCCGTACGAAAATTCGCAGAAAATACGCTGAGAAAATACGCTTAGCACGCCCATACTGTACAATTTAAATGGCTATCCCCGCCTCCCTGTAGTAAAACGGGCGCCCAGCCGACCATCGTAAAAAAAATACGCCCAGCGAGCGAAAAATACGCTAACGATACGCCCGCTATTCGCTCATGACGCTCGGGCGACCGGAAGCTGTCATACTGGGCATGCGCATTGCGAATTTTTAGACGAAAATTTGCATACGCTCGTCGTACGCTCGCTTGCGAGCGTTCCTCTGGATCAGGCCCCATGTGAGAACCAATTCCCAAACAATGACTCACATATTTGCTATAGAGGTATACCACTCTTCAAAGAATATATATGACAAGCTCTGGCTCATATAGGGAGTGCATCCCATTCTACACCATGGATGAATCTCTGATGCTGTGGTTTAAATGACCTATATGTCTTAAACTTTGGTAGATAAGAAGTGGATATGAGAAGAGTTGTTCAGAGCCAAAAGTTGTGAAAGGAGACTGAGAGATTAGAGACTACAGAGCTGATAGGACACCATTTCCTTAAGATCTTCCTTTTTGCATTCTCCTGGCGGGGCCCCCAATTTCTCTATGCTGAACAGTACTGTTATTTTAGTTAGTGTAGGAAGGTCTTACTAATAGACTTTATAGTTTAGAGTTAGTATCTATAGAGTTATCTATGGGCCGTATTCAGAGAATGCAATTATATGCACAGCCGGTGCAGGCCAAACCCCCTCACACACATGACACTTCCCTCTCTCGGCCATGCTTACGAGTCCATAGACCACTTGTAACTTTCTGTCAGCAGTTGAGTGCGTATGTGTCCTCCATACGTGCGATTCATGTTAGTCATGTCCACATGCCTTCATTTAAATGCCTTCCACCGCCCATATTTATTAATATTTTCATGTGTGTATTTTTGCGTTGCATATCCGGCCGTGAGTATCTAACTGCGATTAACAAGTCCATTCGTGAGACATTTACGCGTATATAGTCTACGTATACTAAGTAAAAAAAGTTACTATGCATGCGCAGTTGAAACGTACCTAAAAATATGCAGGCAACTCGCTGTGAAAATGGTTCTCTAAATACAGCCCTATATCATTGTTTTATTATTGCAAAATGCTTATTGTACTCATTGTGTTATGTGATTAGTACTGTTAATTTGTTTGTTGATTTGCTATTTGAAAACTAAGATCTACCATTACTTAGCCACTCTTTTAGCCAGGACAAGGCATAGAGTTTTCAGGCTCTTTAATTAAAAACTGTATTTATAAGCCCTATAATTCAGTTTAAATGTTCATTTGTCTGAGTTTTGCTGGGGGATATCTTGCCTCTCTTCTGTGGTGTGAGTCCTATTGGGTTCAGCCAAAGTCAATACAAAGAAAAGAAGCACACTACCCAAAGGTACTATACCATATAATTCTGATACTCAACACCTATGCCCATACCACCAGCCTTTGGGCCACCATCACATTTGGCATCATGAACAGTAGAGCTATCTGCCTTCCAGAGTCCATGAGAACGATCTGACATTGGAGGAGACCTCCTTTTCAGAATCTGTAAGCCGCCATCCTGAAAGAGATAGTCACGGTGGTAAGTGGGGTCTAATGCAGGCAAAGAGTGCAGTGATCCAGCACTTGAAGGTATTACTAGTCAATAAAAAAAAACTTTGACTAAAGTGCAACATCAGGAAGCTGAGCCAGAACTGATTAAATTACTGAGACATAGAGATCACCTGTGCATTCAGCAAGGCCTAGTAGTCCATCATAACGTGGAGCCCAGAACACACCATCAGTTCATACAACTTGTGGTTCCTAGGCAGAAAGTCCATCCGCTGCTGAAGGCTGCTCATGATCAGTCTGGTCACTTTGGTGGCCAAAAGGCTGAATCTATCCTCCAAAAAAGATTCTTCTGGGTGGGCATAAGAGAAGATGTGGAAAAGTGGTGTGAAGACTGTACCACCTGCAATATCAGAAGTAACGTCCGGCCAGGACGGAAGGCTCCACTCCACCCGATCAATAGTAGTTGATCCTTGGAGGTAGTAGCGATTGATCATGTTCAGTTGGAGAATAGTCGAACAGGATATCAATATGCATTAACCATCATCGATCACTGCACTAAATTAATTGTGACTCTGCCGGTAAGAGATTTGACAGCCAAAACAACAGATAAAGTCTTATGGAGCCTTGTTCTGCCATATGGATACCCCAAACGAATTCTCAGTGACAGAGGAGCAGCCATTGAGTCACAGATATTTGCAGAGTTATGTATGTTGTATTGGTGCAAGAATCTAAGAACAACTGCCTATCATCCACAATGTAATGGCCTATGTAAGAGAATGGACCCTTACAGGGATGCTCCGATCTATTCCCTTACCTCAGCGACTGGATTGGCCAAGTAACCTCTCTGTATAATAATACAGAATACTGCTCTACTGGGTCCACACCATATTACCTCCTTTTTGGATGCCATGATAAGCTACCCATGGATCTTGAACTAGAACCCCTACCTAGAGTAAAGATGATGGACCTATACCACAGACAGATTGGGTGGTAGAGCATCAGAGTTGGCTGAAGGTAGCTCAAGCTATTGTTAAGCAAAGAATAAGCAAAGAATAAATAATGTCCATCAGCGTCGAGAAAATAATTATAATGCTCATGTCAGATATGAACCTTTGAAGATTCCAGACAAGGTTTGGATGAGAAAGAATCATCGCCATAGCAAACTATATGCCAAATGGGAAACAACCCTATACATAATTACAGAAATACCTCAACATGGAGTACCTAACTACCAGGTGGCAAAATAAGACGACAGTAGACCACAAGTAGTCTATTGAAACCAGATAAAGATATGTGTGATCTGTGCTGAAGAGTGTAATGCTGAGAAAAAAGGCCCACTTATGGCAGTGGGGTTGGGATACCCTAGGCCAGTGTTGGCTAACCTGTGGCACTCCAGATGTTGTGAAACTACAATTCCCATCATGCTTTGTCAGGTATCCGCTATGCTTTTGGAGTTAAGGAATGCTGGGACTCGTAGTTACACAGCACCTGGAGTGTCACAGGTTAGCCAACACTGCCCTAGGCAATGTCTTCTTGATATTATGTTCTCTTTGTTTATGCCAGTTGTACCAGGGACATCAGTAAGAGAAACGCAAACTCCTCAATTTCTATTATCTAATATATCTCCACTTAATAGTGATGTCAGTAATCTTGAGGATGTAGAAATACCATCATTAAGTTTAAGAAAGTCAGAGAGAGTTACCAGGGGTAAAGTACCTACTAAATACCTACACTAATGTCAGTCTTTTATCCTGTTTGAAGATTATTAAGCTGGAATGCTAAACTTTGATGTTACAAAAACTCTTTGTGAAGGACTCTGGTGTGAGGACATCTATAATTTTCGCAGGGAAGCATGTGATACCCCGCTAAAGTAGAAAAGCCCTTAATGATATATTAGGATTTTAAGTGGCCATGTTTGTTGCAGATGGATTTCGAAAAGAATATAGTTCCCAGCATTCTTTAGGATTTGAGAGGAAATGAGAAGATGGACAGGAAGGCGGATGGGGGCGATGCCCAGGCAATGCCCGCATAGTGACAGTTGGAAGCAACTGACTCAAGGTTGGGAGATAAGAAATGGGGAAATTGGTTCAAAGTCAAAAGCTGTGAAAGGAGACTGAGAGATTAGGGACTACAGAGCTGATAGGACACCATTTCCACAAGACCTTTCTTCATTCTCCTGGTGGGGCCCCCAACATCTCTATGCTAAACAGTACTGTTATTTTAGTTAGTGTAGTAAAGCCTTACTAATAGACTTTAAAGTTTAAAGTTAATGGACCTGATTCAGAGACTGAAAATAAGAGAGGAAATTTACTCCTGGACTAAACCATGTTGATTTCAGGGGAGTCCAATTCCATCCATTGCAAACAGTTTTATAGTTGAAAGGTCCCAGTCCAAGTTTATTCAGCAGTCTAAAAGTAAAGCTGGTCAGTATCTGTGTGCAGTAAGCAAAAACAAATATATATTCCTGCATACAAGGAATACAATTAACTTGACTTCCCCTTGAAATCAACATGGTTTTGCCCAGGAGTAACTGTATTCAGACTTTCATGGCGACTCCCGTGCATATTTTTAGGTACGTTTCAACTGCGCATTCGTAGTAACTTTTTGTACGTAGTTGACGTAGACTATACGCGCGGAAGTGCCTTACGGACGGACGTATGATACGCACGTGGGTACATACGTCCGAATATGCTACGCAAATATACGCACGGGAGAATTTAGGTGAAAATGGGCGGGGGGATGCATTTAAATGAGGGAGGACACATACGTGATGGACTGCACACGGAAAGTTAGAGGTGGTCTATGGTGGTGTAAATCTATGTGAGCACGGATTAGCAAAGGGAGTGACTGGGGTTCTGGTGGTTGTTCCTTGCTACATGCATGCCTATATTTGCGATCGCATTTGCAAACGGAAGTCTGAATACGGCCCTTATATTCAGTCTCTGAATCAGGTCCAGTATCTATATAGTTAGTATCTATGGGCTGGATCCAGACTTAAGTAAGTGCTTGAAATTAAGAGAGGAAAGTTACTCCTAGGCTAAACCATGTTGATTATAGGGGAGTCATATTTCATTTGTTGCAAACAGAATTAGAGTTGAAAGGTGATTTTTCCTATACGAAGTCTAAATAACAGTGTAACAGTAAGGCTGGTGAGTATCTGTGTGCAGTAAGCAATTCAAAGATATATCCTTGAATGTAAAGAATACAATTAACTTGACTCCCTCTGAAATCAACATGGTTTAGCCCAGGTGTGACCTTCCTCTCTTAATTTCAAGCACTTCCTTAAGTCTGGATCCAGCCTATATACTTGTTATTATTGCAAAATGCTTATTGTACTTATTGTGTTATGTGTTTAGTACAAGAAAGGAATAAAAACCGTGCACGATATTTCAGACACTGGCCAATGACTGTCATTAGCGCCGGGCATAGTTGTGATGTTCAAAAAAGTTTTTTGTTTGTTTTTACCAAGACACCTGCGCAGCGGCCCCTGGCTGGCAGGGCATGCTGATGCTTGTAGTTCTAAAATAAAATAAATTTGTATGGGGTGGCTCCCGCGCTCAATTTGAAACCTTTGTCCAGCAATTAAATGTAAATGATTATGGTCTAAAGTTTACCTCTAGCTTTGGGGGAGACCAAATTGACTTTCTGGATTTGTCTCTAAGTGCCCCTTCCTCTGAAAACTCAGGAATCACCACACGGACGTACTTCAAGGAGGTAGATAGCAATAGCTATCTGGAGTACGGCAGCTGCCACTTACAAAGGTGGAAGGACAACTTGCCGTACTCACAGTTCCTGTGCTTGCACCGTAACTGTTCCTCCTTGGAGAGTTTTGAAGAACAGTCCCTGGTTTATAAATCGAGACTCCAGGAACGAAACTACCCACAACCCATCATTCAAGAGAGTTATGAAAGAGCATGTGCCCTTGAAAGAGGCCCCCTTCTTGAGTATAGGCCTAAAAATAAAGATATAAACAAGAACTTAAACCAAACTCAACTTAATTTAACCTCAGGTCCTCTATCTTCTGGTACTGCACCTCTTCCGGTTATAGATTGCCCGCTAGTGACTAATTATAATAGCAGTAGTGGTAAGATAAAATCAATACTCAATAAACATTGGCCTATACTAAAAATGGATCCTATCCTATCTTCTCATCTGCCAGATAGGCCTGTAGTAAGGTTTAGAAGGGCCAAAACCTTAAAGTCCTACTTAGCACCTAGTCTTCTCTCCTTAGAACCACATGGGACATCCTCTATTTCCAGATCTAGGGAGTGTTTCCCTTGTGGTTCATGTAAAATCTGTAAGCATATAGACAAGGATAAATGTTTCTATGATTCTTCCAGCACTAAAAAATTTGAAATTAATAATCTTACAAACTCCACATCAACATTTGTAGTATACCTTCTACAGTGTGGCTGTAAGCTCTCGTATATAGGGAAAAAAAAAGGCCCCTTAAAATAAGAACTCTAGAGCATTACCGCAACATTTTAAATAAAAATGTTGCACATAGTGTGTCTCGCCACTTTCTGCAACAAACATGGAGAGAGTTTCTCAATAATAGCTATAGAGAGCGTTACACTTGATGCTAGGGGGGAGATCGTCTCAATAAACTCTCAAGACGAGAGTGTTATTGGATTTCTACAGTCAACTCATTCAGTCCACATGGACTCAATGAAAGTTTTGAATTAACTCCCTTTTTATGACCTTTATCCCTTTTAGTGCCATTTAACAACTAAAGATAAATCCGTTTTCTAGCCAACCAGCGGTATAGTTAGTAGTTTCTCACATATTGTCTTCATGTTAAGAAATTTGATAAGAATGTCGCTACTTATATATTCCCTAGCAGGTTAGCGCTATTGTACGGAGGGGAGTTCTGCCTAAATTCCCCTGGTAAAGTACAGACAAAAAGAAAAAAGTTCCGTACAGCACTGGTAACAGAGTAGAACACACAGCTTAAATTAAAAGGTACACATTTATTAAAACATACCACAAATTAGTTATACTAACAGTAAAAAGATATATAATAATCTTATTGTAATCTTGTCCTGAATTGTTAGCCAATATAGAGACAAGTGTGTATTTAATTTAGGTATAGTTACGTTGTGTCCAAGTGTTGCTGGCTTAGTGATTTATATCCATAGTATCATTCAATCGAACAGAGGTTGATATAATTCAAAGAGTTTTTGGTGTGTAACCACAAACAACTTCCAGGTACTACTGAGTTTTAAGTCCTGAATGGTAGTAGCGGTATAACTGACACTCTGTCAGATATTGAATAAATAATGTTCGTTGTAAGCTGTTAGTTGAGCAGATATGCATATACACAGTACTTAATGTTGGAAGTACAAAAGGCAGTATGGAGAAATAATTTGTTTTGTAGACCGGCCGGTCTATCTTACCGCTGGAGATCCGAGTCTGCAGTTCACCTGTTTGGAGCAGGGTATGGCGGTGTTTGTAGCTCTGTGAGTAGCCCGCAGTGATCACCTGTTTGGTGACCAGTATGTGCTGCTAATTGGCCGGAAGCCTCTTCCTCGCGTTATAAGTTTTCTTTCTTTGCAAGTCAGGCTCTGCTGTGAGGGTTGCGGTGATAAAGTCCAATACTTATATAGAAGGTGCAAATGCAATAAAGTGAATTGTGCAGCAGCTTCACTTGGATAATTCAGAAATCCTTGATGCGTTTCACGGCTGATTTGCCGTTTCCTCAGAAGGTTATGACGTGGGGGAGGAGGGGAAATACCTTTTATAAGAATGTCCCACTAATTAATCCCAAGTCCACGTGTACACAAATAATAAAAAGTAGCAATATTACATTAATATTTATAACAAAATTAAGCTGTGTGTTCAATTAAGCCCTAACTTGAATACAATGTTGGTAAGAAAAAGTAATCACATTAAAAATTGGTTAGTATAAATGACTACAAAAACATACAAAACTGAACTGAAACTAACAAATATGAATGGGAAAAATAAATAAATAAAAACAAAACAAAACAAAAAACAAAACAAAAACATAAACAAAAATGAAATAAAATGAAATGAAATAAAAAATAAATAAATACTAAATAAAATATAAAATAAGAAATAAAAATAAGAAATAAATAAATAAAGATACACATAAATAAATAATGTATAAAATTTCCATAGAGATAGTGACAGTATATTGCTGGTGAACCAAGCAATTAACAATAAGGCCAAATATTCAATGACGGCCCAATCAGAATAAAGTTTTTTGCTGTTTTTAATATAAAGGAACATAATTCAGGCCTAGATGGCAGGCCTGAAAATCCATCATGCATACAAAATTTATATACAAAGGAAAAGGGAAAACCAAAAGGGGAAGGAGAAAGGAAAATAAAAAATAAAAAATAAATACAATAGAAAGAGAAAAATCCATTATGCCAGCTGTCTTTAGGCATCTTATGTAAATGGATCAATTCATTTGATTTTACCCTCAGGTATTATACCAGAATTTTATAACAATTAGCTTTTCAGTTCATACCATTGTATATATTAGATTTTTCATATGGAACAGTTTGGAGGTCAAGTTGGGGTTAACAGTTTTATGTTTAGTAATCAATTAATTAACAGTAAGCCTAAAGCTTAGACAGAGCAAATACATAAGCTGAATTAATCAAACGGTGCAGTAAATATACATTGAATTGAATATTCACTAACAATATAAAGACCCCAGCCTATTAATAAAATAGAGAGACTGGTGTTTAAGAAATCTATGTAATAAATAGAATAAGGAATTCATGAGTAATCTAATGGGAATGAAATCCAACCCACCAATTAATTTAAGGTGAAAGGGTCAGTATAAGGAGAACATATAAGAAGAGAAAGCATGTTTTTTATGCTTTCTCTTCTTATATGTTTAATTTAAGCTGTGTGTTCTACTCTGTTACCAGCACTGTACAGAACTTTTTTCTTTATGTTAAGAAATTAGTTAAATTGGGTAATTATTAGCTACATATATAGACAATTAATTTTCGCTTGTTTTAGAATACTATATGCCACTGGAGTCCAGTGTCATATCAGCTTAGATGATGTCCATTTTTAGATCGCATTGATCCACCTATATCTGTAACTGGGTCACTAGTAAATCATTTTTCTGGTGTATTCTAGTACTTCTAGGGTGTAGTTGTATATTATTTTGAATTTCTTGGGTTTAATTTTGTAGTATATATTCTATAGATAGCAGCCATTTATTACTATTGGTGTGAGGACAGGGACTCGTTTTTCTGAGTCCTCTGTCCCTTATAAATCAGATCTGTTCGAGCATTAAGTAGTAAAAAAGTGGTATTTCTGACCTTGCATCTCTTTGCAGGAAAGATCCTGTTTAAGTATCCATAAGTAGCCATAAGCTATTAAAATTTTCTTCCCTTTCAGCTTCATTTAATATTGAAGAGCATTGTAGTAATCTCTTCTTTAATTTTGAGTATTTCTATATATATATATATATAGAGGACACGCGCCCAAATCAAGATCTTTACATTAGCTATTTCATTGCTAATTGAGTGTATACAATGTATTACTTATGTTTTGATTTGTTATTAAACAGTCTTGTATCCTTTAACTAGGAATAGAGCTTTTCTACTAATAGTTTTTCTAGCTCATGCCACAACTATTTAAAGATAGTTTTAATTAGTTCCCCGTGTTCTTCTAATTTCTTTATATACTTTATGTACTTGGGATATTCGTTAAATCCGATTTGTCATTGTGTAGTATCTTTTGCTTTGTTATTTTAAGTATTAGTTTTTCTGCATAAAAGGCAGTTTTACTAATTTTGTGATTTTAAATATTGTTACACATTGTTGCCGCTTCGTTATATTGAGATTTCATAATAGACGAACCGCCTATGTATAAAAAGCCGACCTAGTGATGTCCTGACACACCCCCAGACGAAGTCATCAACGCCGAAACGCGTAGGGACGGGACCAGGACACAGTGCCTCCCGAGTTCAACGTCTCTTGCTTCACCCGTGTGTCGAACAGACTGACCCACCACAGGCACCTGCTCCAAGACGCTGGGACTGCTTGATTAGCTGGATACCATTCAATGCACATTTGGAACCTTAGGGTTCTAAATATCTGGTATGACGCCATCTATACTTATGTATCAATAGATACGAAGTCTTATGCATAGATACCATTTAACTTTGTGAATGACAATTCTTAACCTACCTTTGGTACACAGCCTATTTTACCATGTAATTTTCTTAAACTATTAAACGATTTTTGCACCATGGAGCGCTCTCTTGTTTCTTTCTCCATATATATATATATATATATATATATAAGCACCATAGAAATCATGACACTCCCAGACTTAAAGCACAGTTTCAGTTCTTTATTGTTTCCGACGTTTCAGAGGCTACGTTACCTCTATCATCAGGGACAAACATCAATATACCCACAACCCCACATCAGACATATAAATACCTTAAAAAATTCACCCATTGGATCGTTAATGATGGGTTTCACCTGCGTTCACCGCCTTAGCTTCCATGAACTATCGTCGTAGCTCACATACCTCATATCCGGGCGCCGGCATGTAGGTCGTTGTCCTGGAAATCACAGGATACAATACCTAACCAACCAAAGTCGGCCCCGTAGGTGGAGCTAAATGCGTCATGTCATGTCAGCCAGGTACGGGAACCGCATAGTGTAACCCCATCAGTCCGATCCTATATAATCAAATAAACATGTATAAAAAATTAAAAAGTATTAGCCAAAGAAAACATCCATCCTATATAACTAAGTAATAGACCAAAATGATCCATGAACTAAATGACCTAAGAGGCAATCAATAATCATGTTATTATAAGGAGAGTACAACTTTAACAACGAGATATAGTGCCATTATACTCCAAAATTAATTGCTAAGGCCCTAACTATAAGAAAATAGACCAACCCATCAAAGACACTGCTGGACCCCTAGAATTTATGAGTAAATAACTCACCACCTCCTCATATCAACTTAACTGGATCTAATTAAAGAAAACAGTGCAAAGGTAAATAGTCATTAAGTCCTTTTGGACGTACAGTGTCCAAGCGATGTATCCATCGAGACTCCAAGCGTAATAGTGCCAAGTCACAGTCCCCCCTCCCCCCCCGGATGGAAGGGGGTATATGGTCAATAAGTTTGAATTTCAGCTCGGAGAGCGAATGTTTCAACAACAAAAAATGATTGGCCACGGGTTGTTCTTTAAATTGTTGGTATTGAATAGGAATTTGCGATGGTACTTGTTGTTGATCCTGGAAATATTCCTTTAGTTTTAACTGTCTATTTAGACGGAAAAGGTGCACAAAAATGCTGAACAACCACCCGGCCGTCCAATTATTTCGGCCCGTGGGTCGCTATGCCATCCGATTGCCTCCTTCCTAGACACATTTTTACAGCCTTGTGTCCAGGGAATGTTAACTTTTCTTAAAGACACCACCAGTTTATTGGTTAAATTAAAGAATGTGTTAGTTCCAGTATCAGGATTTCTGTTATGTACGGTTGATGTTATGGCTCTATATACGAGCATTCCTCTGTCTCCTGGTATCCAAGCAGTTAGGAATCTGATCACTGATAACCCATTATATACAGGGCCCAATATTGATTTTTTCATTGATTTACTTACATTCATCCTGGATCGGAACTATTTTTTATTTGATGGTGTCTTTTATGTACAAACGGCAGGTTGTGCGATGGGTTCGCCCGTCGCTCCCTCGTTTGCGAATGCATATATGTACAAGGTAGAAAAACGCCTTTTTTTGAACAATCCCAAATGTAAAAATTCTTTATTATTCTATACCAGGTATATCGATGAACTGCTATTATTCAGGAATGGGTCAAGCGTGGATCTAGAATCCATGATGCAGGAAGTAAATCAAATGAATCTGTACATTAAATTCACTTATGAATATGATTTTAACTCCATTCATTATCTGGATGTACAAATAACATTGCAGGGGACTCACATTAAAACATCCTTGTTTTCCAAAACAACTGATCGTAATTCTCTATTATTGGCAAGCAGCCATCACCCACATTCATCAAAAAAGGGTTTACCCTTTTCCCAGTTTATTAGGGTTTGCCGGGTCAACAATGACCTGGCAACTAGAGACTTTCAGCTTGATGAAATGTATACAAAATTCCAGATGAGGGGATACGATACAGATTTGTTGGATGAGGCGCTTAATAAGGCTTTAAATATACCAAGGGAACAACTATTGGTACCCAAAGTGTGTGATACCCAGGGAGATACTCTAACCTGGGTGACACATTTTAATCGAGCAAGTTGCTTTGCCAATCAAGCCACCAGAGCCCTTTGGCCCATTATTAAAACAGACACATCTTTACCATCTTTAAAATCACAAAGGATCAGACCATGCTATCTACGGGGTAGAAATATTCGTGATCTTCTAGTAAAGACTGATATCACCAACTTGCAAAAACCACCCCAAATTTTCTACAAAAGCTGCCAGGCTGCTATCGCTGCCTAGGCTGTATTACCTGTGGACATATGGAGCCAGGTCGAACATTCTCTCACCCTCGATCAGGCAAGATTTATAATATCAAATATGTGATGTCTTGCACAACTAGGTTTATCGTCTATATGCTACGATGCCCCTGTGGACTCAGCTACATCGGGAAGACCAGGAGGTCATTCCGAGAAAGATTTGCTCTGCACAGAGCTGCAATCCGGAATGCACTGTCCACGGGTAATGCAGAACAACCCGTGGCCAATCATTTTTTGTTGTTGAAACACTCGCTCTCCGAGCTAAAATTCAAACTTATTGACCATATACCCCCTTCTATCCGGGGGGGTCACCGTGACCTGGCACTACTACGCTTGGAGGCTCGATGGATACATCGCTTGGACACTGTACGTCCAAAAGGACTTAATGACTATTTACCCTTGCATTGTTTTCTCTAATTAGATCTAGTTATGTTGATATGAGGATGTGGTGAGTCATTTATGTATAAATCCTAGGGGTCCAGCAGTGTTTTTGGTGGGATGGTCTATTTTCTTGTAGATAGGGCCCTAGTAATTCATCTTGGAGTACAATGGTACTATATCTCGGTGTTTAAGTTTTATTCTCCTTATAACAACAAGATTATTGATCGCCTCTAAGGTCATCTAGTTTATGGATCATTTTGGTCTATCACTTAGTAATATAATATGGACGGTGTCATTGGTTAAAACTTTTTAATCTTTTACACATGTTTGTTTGATTATACAGGATCGGACTGATGGGATTACACTATGCGGTTCCTGTACTTGGCTGACATGACAACACGCATTTAACTCCACCTATGGGGCCGACTCTGGTTGGTTAGGTATTGTATCCTGTGGTTTCCAGGACAACGACCTACATGCCGGCGCCCGGATATGAGGTATGTGAGCTACGACGATAGTTCATGGAAGCTAAGGCGGTGAACGCAGGTGAAACCCATCATTAACGATCCAATGGGTGAGTTTTTTAAGGTATTTATAGGTCTGATGTGGGGTTGTGGGTATATTGATGTTTGTCCCTGATGATAGAGGTAATGTAACCTCTGAAACGTCGGAAACAATAAAGAACTGAAACTGTGCTTTAAGTCTGCGAGTGACATGATTTCTACGGTGTTTGCATACTCTTTCTGACTGCGCACCCCAGCAAGCTTACTATACAGCAAGAGTGCCGTTTTTTGCCAAGTATATATATATATATATATATTTAAGGTATGGTCTGATGTGGGGTTGTGGGTATATTGATGTTTGTCCCTGATGATAGAGGTAATGTAACCTCTGAAACGTCGGAAACAATAAAGAACTGAAACTGTGCTTTAAGTCTGGGAGTGACATGATTTCTACGGTACGGTTATTCTCTCTCTGACTGTGCACCCCAGCAAGCTTATTATATAGCAAGAGTGCCGGTTTTTGCAAAGTATATATATATATATATATATATATATATATGGAGAAAGAAACAAGAGAGCGCTCCATGGTGCAAAAATCGTTTAATAGTTTAAGAAAATTACATGGTAAAATAGGCTGTGTACCAAAGGTAGGTTAAGAATTGTCATTCACAAAGTTAAATGGTATCTATGCATAAGACTTCGTATCTATTGATACATAAGTATAGATGGCGTCATACCAGATATTTAGAACCCTAAGGTTCCAAATGTGCATTGAATGGTATCCAGCTAATCAAGCAGTCCCAGCGTCTTGGAGCAGGTGCCTGTGGTGGGTCAGTCTGTTCGACACACGGGTGAAGCAAGAGACGTTGAACTCGGGAGGCACTGTGTCCTGGTCCCGTCCCTACGCGTTTCGGCGTTGATGACTTCGTCTGGGGGTGTGTCAGGACATCACTAGGTCGGCTTTTTATACATAGGCGGTTCGTCTATTATGAAATCTCAATATAACGAAGCGGCAACAATGTGTAACAATATTTAAAATCACAAAATTAGTAAAACTGCCTTTTATGCAGAAAAACTAATACTTAAAATAACAAAGCAAAAGATACTACACAATGACAAATCGGATTTAACGAATATCCCAAGTACATAAAGTATATAAAGAAATTAGAAGAACACGGGGAACTAATTAAAACTATCTTTAAATAGTTGTGGCATGAGCTAGAAAAACTATTAGTAGAAAAGCTCTATTCCTAGTTAAAGGATACAAGACTGTTTAATAACAAATCAAAACATAAGTAATACATTGTATACACTCAATTAGCAATGAAATAGCTAATGTAAAGATCTTGATTTGGGCGCGTGTCCTCTATATATATATATATATAGAAATACTCAAAATTAAAGAAGAGATTACTACAATGCTCTTCAATATTAAATGAAGCTGAAAGGGAAGAAAATTTTAATAGCTTATGGCTACTTATGGATACTTAAACAGGATCTTTCCTGCAAAGAGATGCAAGGTCAGAAATACCACTTTTTTACTACTTAATGCTCGAACAGATCTGATTTATAAGGGACAGAGGACTCAGAAAAACGAGTCCCTGTCCTCACACCAATAGTAATAAATGGCTGCTATCTATAGAATATATACTACAAAATTAAACCCAAGAAATTCAAAATAATATACAACTACACCCTAGAAGTACTAGAATACACCAGAAAAATGATTTACTAGTGACCCAGTTACAGATATAGGTGGATCAATGCGATCTAAAAATGGACATCATCTAAGCTGATATGACACTGGACTCCAGTGGCATATAGTATTCTAAAACAAGCGAAAATTAATTGTCTATATATGTAGCTAATAATTACCCAATTTAACTAATTTCTTAACATAAAGAAAAAAGTTCTGTACAGTGCTGGTAACAGAGTAGAACACACAGCTTAAATTAAACATATAAGAAGAGAAAGCATAAAAAACATGCTTTCTCTTCTTATATGTTCTCCTTATACTGACCCTTTCACCTTAAATTAATTGGTGGGTTGGATTTCATTCCCATTAGATTACTCATGAATTCCTTATTCTATTTATTACATAGATTTCTTAAACACCAGTCTCTCTATTTTATTAATAGGCTGGGGTCTTTATATTGTTAGTGAATATTCAATTCAATGTATATTTACTGCACCGTTTGATTAATTCAGCTTATGTATTTGCTCTGTCTAAGCTTTAGGCTTACTGTTAATTAATTGATTACTAAACATAAAACTGTTAACCCCAACTTGACCTCCAAACTGTTCCATATGAAAAATCTAATATATACAATGGTATGAACTGAAAAGCTAATTGTTATAAAATTCTGGTATAATACCTGAGGGTAAAGTTGCCGTAGCAACGCCGGGCAACATCTGCCCGGCGCATGCGCAGATCGGCTGAAAAGCCTATCTTACGCTTACGCCCGCCGTCCTAGCGACGGCGGGCGTTCTTCTGGATCAGGCCCTAAGTGTGGAAGGATTGCTGTGGTGACATTTTTCATAGTGTTTGGATATGCTATGGGTTTTTAACCTTTTTATTACATTCCTCCTATGTTCTAGGAAACGGACTTTCAATGGACGTGTGGTTCGAACCCACATATCTGAGTCCACAACCACATGTCAATAAATAGATAACATACTCTGAATTACAGTTTATATATTGTTTAATCTGAATTGTGTCTTCACCATTGGAAATATGTTTAGTCTGATTTACTACATATTGACATGTGATGCAGGAGTTTCTTCCACACTTATAAAAACCCATTGTCCTTGAGGTGAGCCAATTAAGGGTGGGTTTAGAATTTTTAGGCAACAGTTTTAGATGGCTAGGGGCTAATAGTTGTTTTAAATTCTTCCCCTTTTTATATACTATCAAGGGTTTTTCTGGAAGGATAGATCTTCACAAGGAAAAATATGCAGGTATAATAAATCCACAGGGAGTATGCAAGAAAGTTCAAAACAATTCCACAGAGTGTGCACTCGTAGCTGTATAAAGCAGGGATCAGGAGACTAAGGAGCCCAAGAAAAACCACTGAAGACATGGAAAATAGCTGAGACCAGAAACCACTGGAGACACAAGGATAAACACAAATACAGAGATAAATCAAGGGACCGCACCGAGACAAAGGAGCTAGAAGACGAGCAAAGACTAGACAGGACAGATGACATATCTTCAATGAACCAGCACAGCAGTGTGTGAGTTGCTGGTTAAATGCAGTCTGAACAGGTGGGTGATATTCCAGGTAGCGAGCTGCAATCAAATGATTTAGACATAGGGCAGAAAAGTAGCCCCTCTGGTGGAATCCAGTACTGCAAATAAGCTGGAGAAGGAGCATGGAAGGCCTCTAGTGAAGATTAACATTAGGACTTCATCAGGGAGTCATCATTAGTGTCAGACAGACAGACCAGGCTATTTAAAGAGAAAAAAAATTACGCCCTTTTTTCTTTAATTATCGCACATGTGTAGTGCTCAACAACTATTTATCCTGTATGTGATATCATCGCAATCTTAAGTTCTGCTGTTCAGATTCTATTAAATATTCAGTGGGGATTCCGGATACACCCATTTCTAGATCTGTAGCGTGAAAAACGTTTGCGCATGCGTAAAGTGCCTCTCTACTGAGTCAATCTCGGAACTGCTAAGATTGCTGTAGGAACGCACCAAGCAGTTGGCTTGGAGATAGTGTGTGTGTTTCTACGAACATTGCTGCAAACTAATGACCACAGTAACAATGAGCATTAAAGTGCATAAGCTATAGGGCACTTCGAAGAATTAAATAATAAAAGATAATGGATTCTAGTAGCATAGTAAAAAAAAAAACACAGCCGTTTTTTTTATAAGAAATAACACATTAAAACACCACATTATATTCAACATGTTTTAAATATTATATTATGTACAATCATGAAGTATAAGCTCAGGATCTATATAGCCGAGAATTAATCTGTAAAAAACTATTTAAGCAGTAGAGCAGTAGAGGGAAATAATCCATACATTCATAAATTTTACAGCATCTTAAAACTAAAGATTAGGATTAAGTGTAAGGTACAAAGTGCAAGGTAATAGCTTCGAGTATCCGGGGCCTTGAGGTACCACTGGGTTTCCGAGAGACTGGGAATACAAGATAAGTAAGGCACAAGCCTATCCACACCTATCGCGGGAATCCGTCCCAATGCCTATAATGCAGGGCTTGAACAGACATTCTATCAAGAAACTTTAGGTTAGATCCCCACATCAGTGTTCTAAACTTTTGAAGGTGCAGAAAAAATAAATAATAAGCCTTCTAAGTCTTTCAGGGCCATATTCAGACTTCAATTTTGAAACGCGACCGTAAATATACGCACGCATGTAGCAAGGAACACCCACCAAAAACCTAGTCACTCCCCTTGCTAATCCGTGGTCATGTAGACTTACACCACCATAGACCACTTCTATCTTTCCATGTGCCGTCCCGTGCGTCTGTGTCCTCCGTACGTGCGTAATAATAATTGCGCCCACTTTCCTTCATTTAAATGCATCGCTCCACCCATTTTCACTTAAAATCTCCTGCGCGTATATTTGCGTTGCATATCCGGACGTATGTACACGCGTGCCTATCATACATCCGTTCATAAGGCAACAATGTACAAAAAGTTACTATGCATGCGCAGTTGAAACGTATCTAAAAATAAGCACAGGAGTCGCCGTGAAAACAGAAGTCTGAATACAGCCCTCAAAGTACAGTAAGCATAATGGACATACACAGAGGATCGACATCTATAATTAAATGATATCCACAGCAGAAATACTCAACGACACTAAAAACCTCTATAAAGAACTATAAAAAACTATAAGCAACTATAAAAAGTGGCTATCTCATAGTTTTCATTCAGGCCATTTGTAACCAGAGTATTTAATTAATATATCCATTTCATTTCACATTGTGCCAGTTTCTTGGGGACCCTGTTCCCCCAAATGTGTTCAATCAGCTTATATGTAATACTGTTGGATTGTCATTGTGTTTCTTATGAAAGTATTCCAAGACTGAATGGCTCAAGACCTTATTTTTAATGTTTCTCACGTGAATCCTGAGTCTAACGTTACATTTGGTTTTCCCAACATATTTTACTGGTCTTGTGTGGACCAATGTTCTATGTGAACTATCTCCTGGTGATTTCCCTACTTTCCGTTCAAAGGTTGCATATATAATTTCTTTGTTATCGGATCAAGCCCTAGCCTGGGCCTCCCCTCTATGGGAATGTAAAGATCCACTAGTCATTGACTACTCAGTCTTTCTGGACGCATTCCGTAAAACCTTTGACAAGCCTGGAAGAGTCTCATCTGCTACCTCTAACTTACTTCAGTTGCGCCAGGGTTCCTATACTGTCGGTCAGTATGCTATATCATTCTGCATACTGGCTTCTGAAGTGAATTGGTATCAAGAGGACCTCATAATTGTCTTCTGGCAGGGTCTGGTTGACTGGGTAAAGGATGAGTTAGCTGCCTGGGAACTCCCTGAGACTCTGGACAATTTGATCCCTCTCTGCAATCGTATGGACATACGGTACTAGGAGAGAACCCATGAGAGGGTTCGTGCTTGTAAAGTCTTTCCACATCTGGCCCCCCAGGTTCCTTTTTTTAAGCCACCTGTTTCACCTCCTACTGCTGCTCCATTGGAGGAAACAATGCAATTGGATTACTCTTGGATTTCTCCTCAGGAGTTGGAGAGACGAAGAATGAGGCGTTTATGTTTATAATGTGCCAATCATGGGCATTTCCGTGATGCATGTTCCAAGCGTCGCACGCACCTAGTTGTTTGGATCAGCTTCTGTGCATCCCTGTGATCCTGCTACATGCTGAACACTCTCATGTCCTCACTGCCTTTCTGGATTCCTGTGCTTCAGGCAACTTAATTTCTGCAGAAATTGTGGCTGAGTTAGGCCTTCCTACCACATCTTTAGACAGGCCTATAACTCTATCTGCTATTGATGACAGCCGGATAGGTTCCAACCCATTGCAGTGGTGCACTGTCCCTCTCTGCCTTCAAGTGGAAGCCTTACACACCGAGGAGATTTCATTTCTCGTTCTGCCATCCACCATTCGACCACTAGTCCTGGGTTTACCCTGGTTAAACAATCAAAGAAAAATAAATAAACTTGGCGCTAGGTATAGGAAGGAGAAGAGATAAGGACCATAAAGAGCTGCACAATCTAAATCAAGGGGTTACTACCCAAGTACAAGAGTATTTAAAAAGGAATTGATTGGCGCTATTATGATGTATATATGGCAGAAATGGTATTAATTATAAAATAAATATTTATTTAAAAACCAACATAAAATAATTGTATAAAATAAACTAGACCGAGCTCTAAAGGGTTTGTGTGCCAGCCGGTCACACTAACCTGTGTTGCTAATTAAAAGCAGTATAGATTTGTACAATACATACAAAGTTGCCAAATAAGAAAAAATTGCAATAACAGTTTGTTCACATTCAGCTGGCTAAATAACCAAGTAGTTGAGCTGGCCAGCAAGAAGTAATTAAGAACATAGTGAGCACTTAAAGAAAGTCCGTGGCTCCTGTCAGATGAAATACACAGCAAGAGATGAATAAAAAAGTTTTAAGCACTTAAAGATAATCCGCTGCTCCTGTTGTTACAGTACCCCGGGATTACCTGAACCGGGGTGACTGTGGGTGAGAGAAGGAAGTGCTACAGCAGACCGGGATTACAGAGAACCTGAGTGGCTATGAGAGAGCAACAGACAGGCAACTCCACCTGGGCGTAGAGCATGAATCCCGGACCTGGTCTTCGCTGCGGAACCAGAGGGGTAACTCCCGGGAGAGGAGGTTAGAAGGAAAGGTGGAAATAAGTGGTAGGGCAGTTGGAATGGGGAGTAAGCGGGAAATAGATCGGACTGGAAGAGACCGGCCCGAGACAAACCACAAAGAACAGAAAACAGAGACCATGGACAAGGAGGGGTTAACGAGACAAACAGGACGAACTGACTAACCAGGGAATCCACACGCACACTCACACCAGCAAGACCCCGAAGGGCCAACAGACACAAACAACCAGGTAAGGCAGGGAACAAACAGTAATGTAACACAGCAAGGTGGGAGAGAGGGTAATAAAACACTGAGAGGAGGCATTTAAGGGAACAAGGCAGGATCAGGATGAGACACTCGAGAACGCAGGAAAATATGCACAAGGCAGGAGAGAAAGAAAGTAGCAGGCACAGAAGCTGAAAACAGAATTTATAACCGGCGCTGGCTGTAGGGCAGAACTGAATTATATAGGCTAGCAGCCAACAAGTCTCTAAGGGGAAGTCCCTAACCTCACAGTGAGTTTATGAACGGGAGAAGACGGGAGCGCGCCTGACTGACGCTGCAGCGATGCTCCCACGTGACTCTGTTTACAAGCTGTGACGGACAGCGGAGAACGGGGAGAGACATGCAGCAGGTGGACTGTACGGATGAGGGGGCCGAGGTGGGTAAGTAAACGCACAGAGTGTAACACCTGTCAGGTGAAATAAACAGTTTATGTGAGCATGATTGGAAATTGTCACAGAGGTATTCTAAAAATCTGCACTGATATGAATTAGCATTGACCCGTAGGATAAGCTGAGGTATGTATTAATAATCAGAGAGTCCACCAGTATTTTTATACAAGTAATGCATAATGATAGATAGAGTTCAGATATGTGTAGACATTACCGGTATAGTTTTCCAGCGCTTGGTATTCCTCTCCACGTGGGTCTCTGTGTAATCAGCAGACCTCTTGGGAATAGTCCTTCAGCCTTAGGCTGATGAAGAGTTATCCGGCTTTAAAATTCTCCTGTACATATCTCTCCTTACTCCTGGGTCAAATGCTGGCAGGTATTTCTTAAAATAGTGCTCGTAGTGCAATTTCAATTAAAGGCAACAGTGATGGTTTGCATGTCACAGTGATGGATAGTAGCTTGCAGCTCGGAAAAGTGGTCACTGACGTTTTTCTCCACCCCCATAGGGCCGGTTTTAAAGACCGCGTGTACGCAATCTACGTTGCAAGAAGTAACGTAGATTACGTTCCAAAATTACTGCACATGCGCAGTAGCACTTTTCGCAGAACTCCGGCCTCAATTGCATTGCGGCCGGAGCTCTGAATCCGGCCCATAGTGGTTTTATAATGAAGATCCAGATAGTTAAACCACAGGTGTGGATTAATTGTTAACCCCATAATTATAGAGAAGAGGTATTCCATCACTGGATTGCGACAATCAATGAAGATATTAGACAAATTAAATAGATATATAAAGCACAGACAAATCAAGAAACTATATAAATAAATAATCAATATTGAGACAGATAAGTCATACAGTGAATATGATCTAAAAAGATCAATATTAAATATTATCAATATTAAATTAATAAAAATAAAGATATTTAGTGAAAAAAAAAGAAAAAATATTTTTTATA
>WWET01002004.1:21026-42600 GCA_011038615.1 Limnodynastes dumerilii
GTCAGGTGTTTTATACACAGCACTATGAATTATGGACTAGAAGGCACTGCAGCCCATACAGCAATTTATTATTCATGTTCTTTTATAAATGTATTTCCAAATTCTTAGTTGTGAGGGGTAAATGTAAAAAAAATATAGATATCTAGGACTGGATTCGCAGATCTGTGTTTACTAAGTATGCGTTTTTACGTGTGAGATAAGGGGCCGTATGCAGACTACCAGACCAGTGCCGTTTCTGGACCTATCAGAGCCCACATTTGAAAAAATGTATTAATTAAAAATAAAAAAAGGTATGCATCCGCCTTTTACTTACATCCCCTTGTATGTGCCTAGTTATCCACTTCTGTCAATTGCTGTGTGCCCAGCCTCTAATTGTGCCCCTTATATGTGTCAGTCTCCTTTTGTGCCCCTTTATATATCATCAGCATTCCTTTGTTCCCCATCATATATATTTAGCCTCCTTTTTGTTCCCCATCATATATATATTTAGCCTCCCTTTTGTGCCCCGTCATATATATATATAGCCTCCCTTTGTGCTCCCTCATATATGTGCCCCCTTAATTAACTTTTTTTTTAATTAAAAACCTTTTAATAAACTTACCTTCTTCTCCCTCTTGCTCCTTTCAGTCCTTGTATGAATAGTACTTGTATACGGGAGCCCTGTAGGACCAAATCTATTGCTATGAATAACGCTACCATAGCGTTATTCAATGCAAATTATTTGGTCATGATGACTTAAAGGGGGCGTGTCCCGCAGCCCCCCCGGTCACATAGACTGCGGCTCTCACAGGCTCTGGCCACATCACATTAGAGATGTGGCCGGTACCCGTGAAAGCGGTACACGCCCCCTTTAAGTCATCTAGGGGACTCACCCTGGCCCTGTACCAGACGTATAACATATACATCCGGTTTTTAGCGTTTTTTCTTACTGCGCATGCGTAGTACATTCTTTTACGTATCTTTTGCTTGCGTAGATTGCGTAAATGCCGTCTTTCAGACCACATTCAGTGACAGTGCGAATGTATTCAGAATATAGGGCTGGATCCTCACTTTCTATTTTCCCCTTGTTTCCGTGAGTTTGAAGGAACTTTCTGCCTAATCAGAGTGCATTACGCCCTACCTCCACTTAGGAAAGGACCGTATATGGCTGCCGCTGTGGTTGGTGGAGTTGCAATGAGCCGGTGTCTGAAATAGAATCAGACCTAAGGGCTTAACCAAGCCATGACTGTACAGTTTAAACCCTTCTCCCGCCATGTGTACCAGCTGTAAGGATGGTGGATTGTCCCAAGTTCCTGAGAATCCAGATTCATGCTGGAAGCCAGGAGCACATACACGGCCTGTACTGACTCCCACATTGGATCATTCTGGATCCGCTCCAGTGACACTGAAAGCATCCGGCAGAGGTGCCGTATAGCGCTTACAAGTGGTCGTAACTGGGTACTGCAATGTACAATACAGGCCGATACTCTGTCCATTGAACTAGTCATAGAAGCATAGAAACCTAGGCCCTGATTCACACTTAATAACATTCCTAAATATACGCAGGCCACATGCGTATTTTGGCGTTTTTTGAGATTTGCGTATATATGCGAGCCAGAGGTTACACAAAGAAACCCATTACGCACAAAGTTCATCTCCGTACCTAAGGACATCAGTAAGAAGCAGCGTGCCAGAAGTCCGTAAGTAGGAAGTTAAGAAAAGTGGGTGGAGGGAGGCATTT
Organism: Limnodynastes dumerilii; assembly: GCA_011038615.1. Taxonomy (NCBI): domain Eukaryota; kingdom Metazoa; phylum Chordata; class Amphibia; order Anura; family Limnodynastidae; genus Limnodynastes; species Limnodynastes dumerilii. Next base: position 22,747 of record WWET01002004.1, read on the forward strand.
AAATAGGAGTTAAGGTCGGTCATTGGTGGCAGAAGTCTGCAAAGATCCATAAGATCGAGGGGAGCGGGGTGTCACGGGAGCGCACTTGGCACTTAGGTGCGTAGTTTTGCATACTTATTTCCTTCTTAAGTGTGAATCAGCCCATAGAGAGTGACAGAAGATAAGAACCACTTGGCTATTCCAGTCTGCCCATTTTTCAACATTTGGTCATCTAAAACAATAGTTGATCTTTAGTTCCTTGTGAAGATACCCTTATATCTATCCCAAGAACATTCAAGGTGCTTTGTTGTGTGAGCCTCTACCACCTTAGATGGGAGGTTATTCCACTTATCTACTACCCTTTCTCTGAAGTCATTTTTCTTCAGATTTCTTCTTAATCGACTTCCCTCCAGTGCCAGAGTTGCCCTTATGTTCTATTTAATCTCTTCCTTTGAATAATGATCCCTCTTGTACCTGATAACATCCCTTGATATATGTGAAAGCTGATATCATACTTTTCCTGTACCTTGTCTGTTCCAGGCTATACATGTTACTTCCTCTGGTCTCTCTTTGCATGCTGTGTGACACAGGCAGAGAACCATTTTAGTTTCTCTTCTCTGCTCCAAGCTATACATGTTACTTCCTCTAGTCTCTCTTTCTATGTTGTGTGACAAAGGCCATGCACCATTTTTTGTTGCTCTTCTCTGCTCCAAGCTATACATGTTACTCCCTCTGGTCTGTCTCTGTATGGTGTGTGACACAGGACATGCACCATTTTAGTTGCTCTTCTTTGCACAGTCTCTAATGTATTTATGTCTTTCTGGAGATATGGCCTCCAGAACTGAACACAGTATTCCAGATGAGGCCGCACCAATGACCTATAAAGCGACATCACTGCTTCTCTCTCTCTGCTACTAATTCCTCTCCCTATTGTTGGAAAACTTAGGCTATTAGAAGACTATAGGCACGATTCAATTGAGAGCGATGCGCTGAGCTTTTTCCTGTCATAAACGGTAGGTAAAAATGGTAGGGGGCGCTCATAAATATCGCCCCAAAAAAATACACGGAATTAGCTTTGCACCGCAAATAACGCCGCTGTGAAGCTAATTGAATCGGGCCCTATGAGTAGTTAGCAACGCAAGCATTTGGCGCAAGGATATTGTGTCCCTACAATTGGGTTCCCCACTATTGGCAAATCCGATCGCTATTGTGTTGGCACTGAATATTGATAACAAAATTAGCCTTAAGTATGTGTGTCGCTCCAGTGGTGTGAGTGAGTGACAAGTGATGGTGAGATATCTGGTGAAACAGTCTTTTGATTGTGTGATTGGAAAGATTATCTGCTGAAAAGCCCTAGTGTGTATGTACCCTTCTTAAGACGCAGAACGTTTTCTATCAACAGTATCTTACACATTTAATTAAAACAAATGAAGAAAATGTAATTATTTCTTTAATTACCAAAAGTTTGAGTCATACACTACACTATCCGTTTGCATGTTTTTAACGACCCTTTTTCACGGCGTCCTAACCAGTGTTGTGTGTTTTAGCAGAAACATGAAATTCTGAAGACAGACATATAACGCATCCACATTCCACATCCGCAAAAACCTCTGGATCAGCTCCGTTATCTTTATTATCAATCTGTATTTTAGAGTTGAGCTAAAAAACTCAACTCTAATCTTGTCTGCACAATCTTGCCCGCAGTTCAACCTGGTTTTGCCCAAGTGCAAATTTTCTCCCAACTCTGAACCCTCCTCGTTATATATTGTATTCTTGTTGACTTTGGCTCAGTGTTCTCCCTATAAATGTTATTTTTTTTTCTTTTTTTGAGATATTCTGTTTGTATTTCCCAAGAATGATACACCCGCTTTAAAAACTTGAACTATTGTTTAGAAATAGCGCATAAAAAATCTATGGACCTTTTATCCATGATATGTTTATTTACTGAAATCAAATAAATACCCAACTTTAAAAGAAGAAAGTTATGAATCTCAGAGTATACAAATTGATTATGCTCCTGATTCAGAGTAACGTAGTTTTCGTCTTATGTACATTGTTTTAAGAATTGAGCTACTATGCATGCGCTTACGCAATCTACTTACAGAAATGGTACGTAGAGAGTGAAAATAAGCTACCATGCATCTCAATTCTTAAAACAACGTACCAAAGACAAGAACTACGTAACTGCTAATCCGGACCTATATCTGTGTTTCAATTTTACTTGTCAAGCAAACTTCTAAAGAAAAGAATTTGTGCCCTAATAGCAATTTCTAATTTTCATTTTTAAATCAATTCCCCCAAAAAATAGTTTTTTCCCCCCAAAAAAACATTTTCATCACGTTTTTAGTGTTTTAAACTTATTTTCAAATGAAGGCTTGTGCTTCATATTGAAAAGGAATATTTACATCATCATACATCCCACTCTGTGTTTATGTAAAGGTCTTTTACATTCCTGCGGATTAGCTCAAACTTTTTTTTGTTGCTGTAGGGTAAAAGAAAAGACTTTCATTGTTCCCCCAAATGATGTTATTTGTGAGGCTCTCTCGCCGTCTCAATAGACACAAAGGGAGCCTCATTCTGTGCGAGGAATTCAGCGCTGGATAAGCATTAAATAGAATGATACGGACGATCAGCTTTGCACAAAGATGCCTAACCGGATCATTGTCTCCAATCCTAACAGACAAATGTTACGGTTTTGAAAACACAACAGCCACACAATTGGGTATCACTCATGCACCTAATTATCGGAACATATCTGTGGCATAGCGAGAGAAAGAGCTTTCCCGAACACTTGTAATTTACATTTGCTTGTTAAACAGATCTGCTTTATTATGCTTGTCTTTACACTTTTATTTTCAGAAGGAATTTATTAAAGAAATTCCCATTCTTCCCCCCCCCGGGGAGGCCACCTTCGCTAGCTCACATATTTTACGAAAGATTGATCACGGTGTTTGCTGACTGCTGAGCGTTTGTCCACATTTAATTCCTTCTTAAATGGCACCAATTAATTAACTTGACAGGCAAAGGGCGCGTTGGCTTTAAAAGAGGTGTTGTTGGTACAGGTCGGCTTTTGCAGGATTCTCCGGCGGGATTATGGGTTCAATGGCGAATAAAAACTCCTGTATATCTATTTTATGAACCAGATCCGGAATGACATACTGCGAGCGTTTTCCGTGTGCGTGGGCTTCTGGCTTCCAATGCGGCTCTGTCTCTTCAGGATCCGTGCTGGAAGCATTTTTAAAGGCGCGGTGGGACGACCCGGTGTATGTAAAGCATGTATGCATGGCAGGAGGGGGGACGTATTTAAGTAACACAGTAAGGGTTTAGTTAAGCCCATAGGTACGATTCTAATGCGATAGACTGGCCTGTCCTAACCCTAACGTCACAAGAGGGTGCAAGTGTCAAGGCTGAATTTATGTGCAAGGACGGATTGGCCGTAAGACTTACAGGGAATTTTCCCAGTAGGCCGATGACCTTTGGAGGTCACCAGCAGACACTAATTTGTGTTTCAAGGTAACTAGGATGTAGACAGTAGTAGGTCGTGGTCACTAGAATGCTCTCTGAATTGGGTGCTGGTCAGTAGGATGCTCTCTGCATTTGGTGGTGATCAGTAGGATGCTCTCTGTATTTTGGTGGTGGTCAGTAGGATGCTCTCTGCATTTGATGGTGGTCAGTAGGATACTGTCTGTATTTGGTGGTGGTCAGTAGGATGCTCTCTGTATTTTGGTGGTTGGCAGTAGGATGCTCTCTGCATTTGGTGGTGGTCAGCAGGATGCTCTCTGTATTTTGGTGGTTGGCAGTAGGATGCTCTCTGCATTTGATGGTGGTCAGTAGGATGCGCTCTATATTTCGTGGTGGTCAGTAGGATGCTCTCTGCATTTGTGGGTGGTCCTTAGGATGTTCTCTGCATTTGGTGGTGGTCAGTAGGATGCTCTCTGCATTTGATGGTGGTCAGTAGGATACTGTCTGCATTTGGTGGTGGTCAGTAGGATGCTTTCTGTATTTGGTGGTGGTCAGTAGGATGCTCTCTGCATTTGGTGGTGGTCAGTAGGATGCTCTCTGCATTTAGTTGTGGTCAGTAGGATGCTCTCTGTAGTTGGTGATGGTCAGTAGGATACTCTCTGCATTTAGTTGTGGTCAGTAGGATGCTCTCTGTATTTGCTGAGGGTCAGTAGGATACTCTGCATTTGTGGGTGGTCAGTAGGATGCTCTCTGCATTTGGTGGTGGTCAGTAGGATGCTCTCTGCATTTGCGGGTGGTCAGTAGGATGCTCTATGTATTGCATAGTGATCGCTATAAATTTGTTGTATCATAAAATACTACTCAGTATATATTGTATTTAATTGTAACTAGTTTCTTTTAGCACTTGTTCTTGTAATTATATATTACCCTTGCTCGTATTCTGTATTTTTTTATAATCCCTTTTTTCAATCTGTAGTATTAAGCTGCCCATCCACTGGGACGATTACTGATCCCAGCAGGTGGTGACGCGATATCCCAGCATGGAAAGGTCCGGTTATCGGCATAATGCACCACTCCTGCTGGGACCGATAATCTTAGCAGAAGAGGTGGGGCCAGTGCAGCAGATCTATGTATTATGCAAGGAGTAGTAGAGACAGTGGTCAGCCAAGGCCGCTAGCCACACAGCTTCGGCTAACCAGTGGAGGGAGGCACTAAAAGAATAGGGAGCCATTCAGTAAGATGATTGGCTCCCTTAAATTATCGGGCGCTAGTGACTTATTTAAATCAAGCAAGTTTAAAATATTTGTACCAGAGAGTGTTTATTGGACGCTTTAAAAATTCATCCTGGCCACTAACTACAGCGATTTTGCAATAATTTGCGATAATTGTAGGATCGGGCCGATAATCGCTCCAGTGAATGGCTGGCTTTACAGTCTATATCTCACAGATTTTTTTCCTGTGTATGTTGTTGCGTAGCGTGATTCAGAGCTACGCTTTTACTATGCTGCGCACTCCCCTCGGCACACCCCTCTCATGTATGTATTTTGTCTGCCTTACGCTTTCCATACCCTACCTTAACGTTACGTTGCGTAACCACTAGCGGACGGACTTCACACACGTAGCTACGCTGCTAAGCACGCCCATACTGAGCAATTTAAATGCTTCACCCCGCCTTTGAAGCGTAAATACCGGTGGCGTATGGCTGGAATGCCCCTTCGTAAGTTGAGACGCTACTGATACGTGACTGTCCCTTACGCTATGACTTACGTGGCGTAACAACTGAAGTGCGCATGCACTGTAAGTACTTATGTGTGAATTTACGCTAGCGGCTAGCGTAACTTCACTCACGGACGTTGTTCTGGATCTACCCCATGATGAGTGCCGCAGATACATTTGACTGTGCCTTTGGATTGGAAACAAATACGTATCGTTAAGACCCAAGGCCACTATGGGGCCAAATACTTTGCGCATGAGCAGGGTAGCTCAGTGTAACGGTTATGATTATTGTGAGAATGGAAATGTCAGAAAATAATAGTAAAGACTATTTTTTATTTTGAATAAAAACATGAAAAAATGTATTTTTACCTTACTGTATGTAGAAATGATGTAACACAGGCACAATACACCGGCAGCCATTTCTGACCCTTTGTAATGGGTTTGATGTGTTACATCCTAACCAAAGGATAGGAAATAGGTCGCGGGGGGTCATCTCCCTGGACTTAGACATCACACATTAGCAGGGCCGGATTGGGAACCTAAAGTGGCCCTGGAAAAAAATCTGCAAGTGGCCACATGTGGGGGGATATTGACGGAGTCTCAAAAAAATCTGTAACCTTGATAAGTACAGAATAAAGAAATAAATAATAAAATCAGTGCAAAATGTATAATATGAAGCAGGGTTATGTATCGCCAATTAAGTGCGTGAAAGAGTTATTAGTAAATACAACATCTACTGACTAATATTTCACAATCCAATAAAGAGATTTATAGTAACCTCTATGCAATGCAGGTATTCACTGCCACCCATGTTACCACCACCTGAAACATACAACATCCTACTGACCACCACCCAATACATACAGCATCCTAGTGACCACCACCCAATGCATACAGCATCGTAGTGACCACCACCCAATACATACAGCATCCTAGTGACCACTACCCAATACATACAGCATCCTATTGACCACCACCCAATACATACAGCATCCTAGTGACCACCGCCTGAAACACACAGCATCCTAGTGACCACCACCCAGTACACCCATACAGCATTCTAAAAATCTCCGTTCAATACAGATATAATTTTAGCAACAATCACATGACATGACAGTCAGCATTCTAGTCTTCTTCAAATAAAAGAGGATATGCTGCGTGGCCTCCAAAGGACACCAGCGTACCAGGAAAATACCCTGTAAGTCCAATGGCCAATATCCCCAATATCTTTCAGATATCAATATATATCAGATATCAATATCAATATCACCACGCCCCTCAGAACACAAGCCGTTGAACCTTGAGTAGCGCTCGATCTGACTGCATGCTCTTCGGTTCTGAGCATGCCCAGTGGAAAATCACGCCAGCTGGGGTATCCTCACCTCTGCATAGGGCCCCCCTGTGGGGTACACACTTGTAACATGTGTATGGAAATGTACAGGCAAATAACCTGAGTCATGTATTGCGGACAGCTACACAAGGACGTTATTGTGACCTGCAAATCAATTTATATATAGGTCGATTTTTTTTGTGTTGGGGGGGGGGTCATTTACATTTTTGCACTATATGTAATGTTGAATATTTCCATCAAGTGATTTTTAGGCGAATTAAATCATCCACATTTTTTCAAAAACATTTTTATTGGAAAATGATATGAACATTTCAGTGCAAAGTATTACACAGCATCTTGTACAATATGTTGGAATTTACAAAAGATATACTTTTTTCTACTAACAAACACACACAATGGGGGAATGTGGTTAATATTTATTTATTAAAAGGTTTTTATATAGCACCATCAGATTACGTAGTGCTTTACTGAGACTATTTCACATCAGTCCCTTCCCCATTAGAGCTACATTCTAAGTTCAGACACACACTATGGTTAATTTAGTCAGCAGCCAATTAACCTAGCATGTTATTGTAGTGTGGGAGGAAACCCACACAGACACAGGGAGAAAATACACACTCCACACAAATAAGGGAATCCGGGAATCAAACGCATGACATTAGCCCTGTGAGACACAAGTGCTACTCACTGAGCCACCATGCTGCCAATCACATTGCAGCTGTCATAGATTGTGATTGGTCGCTACAGGCAACACTTAGAAGCTTTCCATAACAAACACACCAATGATCTTACTGTGCACCTTGCTAAATATCAGAACATCTTAGTCGCATATTTCAGATTTATTTATTTTTTGTCTGGAAAAGAAATAGATGGTTATTTATTAAGCTCCCGGGAATTTGCAAACCGTTGCCCGGCTCCAGTTCACCCATTAACAAACCTGCATCATTTATACAAAGCATCTGGTTTTAGGTATCAGGAAGAGCCTCACATCTAGATATGTGTTCTTAAGGGAAACTTAGTTCCTGCCAATAATTCTGCAGAGCTGCATATTTATTTACATCACTACCCCAGACCCTAAAAAAATCCCCAAACTCCCGTTCTGCTATAGATTCCAGCCTGCATTCTTCACACTCCCATTCCTGCAGAGGTGAGGGGGCCTTTGTGCAGGATTTGTACACCCAATCCCCTAAAGTCACCCTCCCCTCCCTTCCTGTGGCTCCCCTCCCTGTGGAAAGCCATAAATGACTGCATGGAGGCAGGGCTTGATGATGTGATTAATGTAAATCATGCCTGAGGCCCCGCCTCTAACCATCAATTCTCTTTTGAGGGTGGGGCTTGATTATGCAAATTGAGTTATCAAGATCCCGCCCTGTCCATAGCAACATTAGAAATAGCTGTGTTGCTAGGAAGGGGGGTGGGACTTGAGGCCGTGGTTTGCATGAAACCACACCCTCAAGCCCACTGCGGGAGATTTGCAGGCAACCCTGAGATAGAAGTGCCTGGTTATCAACATTGCCAATGAATATCAGGGACCTTGTATTACCACTATCAGAGTACTGCACCAAAGGGGTGTGTCATGTGCCACCAGAGGGGTGTGTCCTGTGAATAGCCCCACCCATGGGTGTGTCTAGCGCTGCCAGGAAAACTATTTCTCCAGATTTATTTATTCTTATATTGTATGTGAATAAATACTTTCAGTGTTATTGTGGAGACTGTGAATAGGATCCGCTGACTTCTTCATCTTTATAGAAGAGATAAAAGTAGGTGACACTGCCGCTGATTAACAAGAGACCAAAGTGTATTTATCATTTCCGTCTCCATTGTTGAGGTCATGTTGTTTTAGATCAGTGCTCCTCAACCAGTGTGCCATGGCACACCAGTGTGTCACGGGATGTTGCCAAGTGTGCCGCGGTTCAATGCCTCCAAAAGGAGAAAAAGCACTGGAAGACCTTGATTTAAGGAAATAAAGAGATACTGGGGAGGCTGCAGATACATGATTGGGGAATACTGGAAAGCTGGAGACACAGGATTGGTGATACTGGGGAGGCTGCAGACACATAATTGGGGACTACTAGGGAGGCTGGAGACACATGAATGGGGACTACTAGGGAGGCTGCAGACACATGTTTAAAAGTTATTAGATGCAATTATTAAATTTATCCCCCCAAAAAATAGAAATTAAATGTAGTTTCTGTGTAAGTACTTCGTAATTCCTGTTTTTCTTTTGTATATTTTGCTTTTGGTGTGCCGCGGAATTCTGGGAAGGGCTTAGGTGTGCCGCGGAATTCTGGGAAGGGCTTAGGTGTGCCGCGGAATTCTGGGAAGGGCTTAGGTGTGCCGCGGAATTCTGGGAAGGGCTTAGGTGTGCCGCGGAATTCTGGGAAGGGCTTAGGTGTGCCGCGGAATTCTGGGAAGGGCTTAGGTGTGCCGCGGAATTCTGGGAAGGGCTTAGGTGTGCCGCGGAATTCTGGGAAGGGCTTAGGTGTGCCGCGGAATTCTGGGAAGGGCTTAGGTGTGTCGGGGGTGAGAAAAGGTTGAGGAGCACTGGTTTAGACTACTAAAGAAATACAAAGCAAAAACAAAGTAAACTTCATTATATGATCATTTTTACGTTCATTTTAAATGTGTATATTGATCTTACCTCTGGATTTTTGAAAAATTCATATTTTGTATAATATTTCCTGAAAGAAAATCTGCAGTCTTCATCCATGTCCCACTTTGACTGGACTTCAATTACCAGCTCGTGATCTTCTATAATTCTCTCTGCAAATAAAGTTTTAGCTCATATTACTTTGTTATTCCTAGTTTTCATTAACCACTGATGTTACTAAGGCTTCATACCCACCAGTGTGTTTCTTTTGTTTTAACATTGTACAGACATGCTAGCCAGCACTTTTTATCCCCTTTCCTGAGACCCATGGGACCGTATTCAAAGAAACGATTTTGCGTAGTTTTCCGTGCGTATATTAAGGAGCGAATTAACTGCGCATGTGTAGTAACTTTTTCCACGCAAGTTACGTAGGATTTAGGCACGGACTTCTGAATCGCATTTAGGGACATACGTACAGAGGGGTGGCGTGGCTAGGCAGAAACGTTCTTAATTAGCCACTCTACGCACACAACTAAGAACCTAAACTTAAGGCACTCGTTTAAGAAGCTGAAAACCGGGGGTGTGCCAGGGGAATAGCCTTGCTACTAGTTGCGTATAATTGAGAATCTTACTCTTTTTTTAAGCACGAATCAAGTCTATACTGCTGTGCAGTGTACAGCACAGCCAAATAATTGTGCAGCACATGTCCAGTATGCAATGTCCCTTGAGTGTTATGTCCGTCGCTAAGAACATCACATTGGGCAGGTTCCAGACTTCTGAAATGTAGGGGTCCAGTATCAGAATTCCTTGCGAGTCAGGGGAGTGCACACATTAGTGTGTAGCCAGCTTTATTATTTTTATTATCGTTCGTTTATAAGGCGCCACAAGGTGTCCACAGTGCCGTACAAAATACAACAAAATACAGTACAGACATACAGGGTGGGGACGGACAGCATAGTACATAATAAAATACAATATAATGGAGGATTGGGTCTGCCCATTTTGCAAAACTATTACTTAGCGGCGCAGCTGAGCCACATGGTCACCTGGTATTGTAAACCGGGGATAAAAGTATGGGTGGACTTAGAAGATGGGCTTCTTGCCGAAGGGGGTGTAGCGTTCCTTCCATGGCTGCCAAAAGCTTACAGACCGGCGGGAATCGCTGGGATTCCCACAATACATTTTACATAAAAAATCTGGGACTCTATCTGTAGTAAATATGGCTTGACTTCCTATCCTTCGCCACTGACCCCACTTTGGAAGCACCCGAGTCTCCTCAGGAGTGCTACCCAACAGACTGTCAAACTATGGGGCACTAAGGGAATTGACCGTTTCCTCCATATTTTGGGACAATTTACACCCCAGACATTCGAGGACTTTCGAGGACTTACGACCTCTCATCCACAGCATTCTTATCTAACCGCGCCCTCAAATACCCATTTACTTAAACCCTTAGGGCTATATTTACTATTTTTTTAATTTCCCCCGAAGGGAAGCTGCTCCAGGCTGGCCTGTGTTCGCGGCGAGCCTGGCAGCTTCCCTTTAAAAAGATACTAATACTCACCCCTCCGCCGAGGTCCCTCGAAGTGCTCTGCCGGCATCGCAGGCACTGCATATCGAATGAAGTGCCTGCGCATGCGCAGAGACTTCACAGCCGGACTTTTCAGCCCAGATATGAAAACCCAGTGCACATGCGCAGGGTCTTCATATCGGGGCCGGAGTCTTCAAAGACAGACGCGTCTCCCGGACAGGTGAGTTTTGTATTTTTGTAATATTATTTTAATGTTTTTAATGTTGTTATTTATTTTTTTGCTTTAAAAAAACAACAACAATTTTTTATTTTTTTGTTTAATGACCGCATGCTACTTCATACCAGTGGTCTCCCCACACATACCCCACTTTTCCTCCCCTTAATAACGGCTATTAGGGGGAGGAAAAGGGGGGAATATGGGGAGATTGCTGGCATGAAGCTAATAACGCCATCCACAGATGGCGTTATTTTTTCCCTCGGTGCTGAGTAAGAATTTCAGCACCGAGGGATAGTAACTTGTAACACAGCTTCGGCACCTGTTAATATCAACGGGGCGCCGAAGTCTTATGAAGTGTTTGTGCATTGCCATGGAAACAACAGATTTCCATGGCGAATGCACTTTAGTAACTTTTAAACTGTCTATTTTCAGGTGATAATGAGCGTTTTAGTGTTAAAACACTTATTATCACCCAAAAATATGTATAGTAAATGGAGCCCTTAGGATAGTCTTATATTTTTCCCAAGCATGTTTAAATTAGTCTATGGGCTCTATTTACAACCATCATTTTAAGGTTATACTAGCAGTTTTCACTTGAAAACGTTCAATATCACCTATAACTATGCTTTTTTTTATATTTACTTTTTTTATTTATTTTTTTATTTAAAGGGGCATCACCATGGAAATCTGTTGTTTCCATGACGATGCTCTGATGCTTGTTATCTGTTTGGCAGCCCGTTCTTCTCAATGCGGGCTGGCTCTTAATTAAATTTACTAACCCCCCCGGAGCAGAGATTATCATTCCGCTCCGAAGGATAAGATAACGCCATCTCAGGATGGCATTAGTGCCTGTATCCCAGCGATCTCCCCATTTTCCCCTCTTTTCCTCCCCCCTAATAGCTGTTATTAGGGGGAGGAAAAGGGGGGCACGTATTGGGAGATCACTGGGATAAACCAAGTGTCTAACTTTAAAAAATGTAATAAATAAAAAAAGTTTTGTTTTTTTTCAATTCCACTTTAAAAATAAATAAATAAATACATTTAAAATACTAATTAGTGTTAAAAAAAGAAAGAAAAACATACCTTTCCGGGAGACGAGTCCCGATATGAAGACACTGCACATGCGCAGTATTTTTCATGCCAGAACTTGAAATTTTCCCATGTTGGAGTCTCTGTGCATGCGAAGTATGAATGAAGTGAGGCTGGTAAGTATTGGTAAATTCAATGAACGAAGCTGCCAGGTTCGCTGCGAGCTGAATCGAGCCTGGAACAGCTTTGTTCATTAAAAAATGAACCTAATAATAAGTAGAGCCCTCTATCACTTATCAGCTACCCTTTCAGTGACAACATTTTACTCAGAATTGCTGACTTTTAATAGCTTTCAACCAGGAGATCCCGGAGGGAAGCCATAGATGCATGCAGGGGGTGTGGCTTAATGAACACCAATTACCCCGTTTTAGATTTACTAGTGATGGGGGTGGGGCTTGATGATGCAAATTGCGTGTATCTGGAGATGTAGCATTAGAGATCTTGCTGCTTTGTGTCAATGCACCACGTGCCTTTATTTAGTCCGCCATCAGATTTCCCGTTTACTTGCTCGTGTGGATTAAACGTATCAAACCGCCCATTACAGCACGCAGGATGCGCTTCGATTTGTGCTCATATCTGGATCAAGTATATACCTAAATATACACAGGCCGCGAGCATATCTTAACGATTTTATGTGAAGTGCAGGTGCGCCATCCAGAGGTTACGCATGGAAACCCATTACTTCATGCCCAATGAGACCCTTAAGAGGGGACGTGCCAGTACTCCGTAAGTAGGAAGTTAAGAAAAATGGGTGGGGGGAGGCATGTAAATAGGGCGGTATGGGCGGGGTTAGCAAAGTATATACGCATATATACGCACGGAGAGTTAAGGTTACCCTATGGACGCGGAAGTCAGTAAAGATCCGTAAGAACGAGGTAGAGCACTTGCCACTTAGTTGCGTATTTTTGCGTCTCTGCGTGTACTTATTTCCGACTTAAGTGTGAATCAGACGCACTGTATCTAAGCAAGCCCAGAAATTAGTTCTAGCTGCTGTTACTTTCTTTCATAAAGATCCAAAGTCTGACATAGATAATTGAATGAATTGTGGAGCTCATGTTCCTGAACGACCTAGATTTGTGTATTTTGTAACGTGAACTTTGTTACACACGTTTGAGGAATATTTTGAGACTTTATTGTTTTTAGTGAATCATTGTCCCGAAACACCTTTTGCAGGGAGAGACTGGGAGACTGGGCAATGAAAAAAGGGACAATTTAGCCCAGACTGTGGTTTGTTCGCCCTGTTTCCCACCTCTTTAATTTTTGTTTACTTGTTACCCCTGAACTTTAGTTGCCTTTTTTCCAAAAACAAATGTTTTTCATTTCATTATTATTTAGTTTATTATATATGTTTTTATAAATCAGATTACATAGCAGTTCATATTATATTTCTCCAGCCTCCCCAGTATTCCCCATTATGTCTCTCCAGCCTCCCCAGTATTCCTCATCATGTCTTTCCAGCCTCCCCAGTATTCCCCATCATGTCTCTCCAGCCTCCCGAGTATTCCACATCATGTATTCCCCATCCATGTCTTTCCAGCATCCCCAGTATTCCACATCATGTCTTTCCAGCCTCCCTAGTATTCCCCATCCATGTCTCTCCAGCCTCCCCAGTACTCCCCATCATGTGTCCTTGCCCCATTAGAGCTACATACTAAGGCCACTAACACACACACACACACCCACGGGTTAATTTAGTCAGCAGCCAATTAACCTACCAGCATGTTTTTGGCATAGGGGAGGAAACAGGAGCACCCTCAGGAAACCCACACAGACACAGGGAGAACATACACACTCCACACAAACAAGGCCTAGTTCGGGAATCAGACTCATGGCCTCAGCTCTATGGGCACAAGTGCTACTCACTGAGCTGTTTGTGCTATTTTTTTATTTTAATTTTTTTTCACCTTTAGTGCTTATTTGTTTTGCCTTTATGGCTGTTCCATATTATCATTTTTTTTGTTTGGTCTTGTGTATAGGTTTTATGTAAAAACACTTTGTAGAAGCAGTTTTGCCATTTTTAATACTTGGGCTATGGGTTACTTAGCTGCAGTTTATGAAGTCTTGTGATCTTCCATGGATAACATAATGAGTAGTCATTTGAGGATAATTATGGTGGTGTAAAATTCCTGATTACTGTGACTGCTGTAATTGGAGTAATCCGATGTAAAGGATGTTATTGCGTTTTTCCTGATGGCTGGTTGTAACCTTTTATCTGAATGGGTGAAAGGTTATTAGTTACACTTGTGTGTTAATGGAGCCTCTAACCTATAAGGTAAAATAATACACATTGTATGGCATTTATAGGATAGTCCGTTATCATCAGTGCTGACTGTGTTATAGATTTCTTATTTCAAAGGACAAAGGGCTATATTTACTAAACTTTGGAAAAGGAAAAGTGGTGATGTTGCCCATAGCAACCAATCAGATTCTAGCTGCCATTCTCTAGTACAGGCCTGGCCAACCTGTGGCTCTCCAGGTGTTACAAAACTATAAGTCCCAGCATGCTTCAACTACTTAGGCATAGCCGATACATGACAAAGCATGCTGGGACTCGTAGTTTCACATCTTGAGAGTCAAATGTTGACCAGGCCTGCTCTAGTATGTAACAGGAATGTGAGAGCTGTAATCTAATTAGTTGCTATGGGCAACAGTTTTATTTTTTCTTTTCCACAGTATAGTAAGTCTAGCCCAAAATCTGCACTGAGAAAGAAACAAATTTAGTTTTTATAGCTTCTATAAAAGTAAAAAGTGGCCATAGCAACCAATCACATTGTAGCTAACATTTTATAAAATGGCCTAAGTAAACAGTAGCTGGAATCTGATGGGCTCCTGAAGGGCACACTTTGAGATGAGCTGTCTTATCTTCTGTTACATGAATCACCTTGGTTTTCTGTACAGTTTGTTAATAAAGATCTATAACTCAGCACGTTGCTATGGCAATCACATACCCTCCAACATGACCCATTCCATTAGGTACAAAATATTCTGCTCCTCAGGTTCCAACTGTCAGTTACTATGGAAACCACCTTTGTTGAAGAGACAAATAGTTTTTTAAATATCAGTTAATTCATTTAAACCAGGTGAGTGACAGTTGGAAGCTCAGGAGCGGATTCAATTGTACCTAATGGAATGGGTCATGTTGGAGGGTCTGCAATCATAGCCACATGGCACATGATATATTATTGAGCAGAGAGACTTTAGAACACCCCTCTGAGCTTTATCTCCAAATTGAACTCCTCCCGCTCCTCCTTTGCCATCACATGACACGCTGAGGGCTGCAAGTCTGTGTCTGTTTATCAACCTGACTGTGGCTTCGTCTGGCAGCCATTTTGTTTGTTTGTTTTTTTTAGAAACTTATAGTCATTTCTTTGTATTATACAGCTTTATTTAAAAGTTACAGTAGAACAATTGGAGTGTTGCTTATTAGGACAGGACAGAATCTGAACGGCAGAATGGCTGGTGTAACGTCGTGTTTTCTTTTCACACAGAGCGCTGTCCAAGACGTCTGCGGCCTTGGCCTTGAATCAGACCCAGCACTGTAAACAGCTGGACGGTCTGGTGTCCTCACAGATGCAGCTCTGCCGGAGTAACTTGGAGCTGATGCAGACCATCATACAGGCAGCCAAAGAGGTGAAGAAAACCTGCATTAAAGCCTTCTCCGATATGCGGTGGAACTGCTCCTCCATAGAACTGGCTCCCAGCTTCCACCAGGACCTAGAAAGAGGTAACGCCCAGCAGCAATCAGATGATGATCCTGAAAGCCTTTTCAAAATCTCTCTATCTTATTATCTTTCCAACAATTTTGTTCTCTGTTTTGTATGGGGGATGGGCACAGCAGCTCCACACTCAGAACCTTATACAGAATGACGAGACGACAACCAATTTCTGTGTTTTGGATGTGTCAGGACTCAACGTTCTGTGCATACCCTCCAACTGTACCTACTTAGCTTAATGCTGTATGGCTAAAAGGGCTCCTGTACCAGATTCTCATCCAGCAGTTCCTTTCCCCCTATACTCACCTTCCAGTCCTGTGGCATCTGATCACTATAGAAGTGATGCGAGGACAGACTCCTACAGCTCAGCTACAGTGACAGGACCCTCTCCTGTGACACTATAGTAACAGGACCCTCTCCTATGACACTATAGTGACAGGACCCTCTCCTGTGTTACTATAATGGCAGGACCCTCTCCTTTGACACTATAGTGACAGGACCCTCTCCTGTGATACTATAGTGACAGGACCCTCTCCTGTGACACTATAGTGACAGGATCCTCTCCTGTGATACTATAGTGACAGGATCCTCTCCTGTGAGTTCTTAGCTAATGATAAGGTATAAAATGAGATTTTCCATAAAAAATGTTGGAGGGTATGTTCTGTGCACATGTTAGTTACCTAGCCGAACGCACTACGAATGATTATAGATTTCGTGCCAATGGGACAATCCACCATGTGTACAGTGTTTTGCGCATGGTGGGTGGGGGAAGGTCCGACACGCTCTTTCTTTCTGTGTCCAGGACTGTTCCAAATTGTGGCCCAAAAAAGTGGGCAGAGTTTGAATTATTATATCCCTTTGTGGGAGGAGTTTGCCTAGAAATGGGAATGTAAATGTTGAGAGTTATGTTCTTCTGCACGTGCCCCCATCCTGTCGCTTATTCGTACTTGAAAAATGATAGAGAAAGGGTCCTGTTGTGGGAGGTGGCACCATGACCAAACCAATCATCTCAACCCTCATATCACCACCCTGCTGCTATGCTATGCTGTGATTTACAGCCTCCCACAGTGTTGGTGGGAGGAGCCACAATGATGGTTGTCGCTGTGGGATGCGCAAAGGTGCCCCTGCCAAAAATTTGGCTGTGTATTTTCCAGTAATAGAACACAAGAATCTCCCTCCAATTTAGAACAACAGGCAATGCTCAATAGTATCTAACTTAATGACCTAAAAGGGACGATTGTTCATTTTTGCACATGCCTGCAGGTGGATTGAGGATACCTGGGCAGCTTTTATATCTCATGAGACTGGATCCAGAATGAAAATTGACAGCTGATTTACACAAAGTGCGTTCGTAAGTCGGGCTTTGCAAGCGCACTGCACCAGCGCGTGCGCCAGATGTTATGCATCGGAACTCTGAACGTATGGAACTGCTTTCCGGACGTTCAGAGTTCTGTGCATCAGGGCGTGATAGCTCTCTGTATCTTAGATTATATGCAATGTGGGCGGGGGGGGGAGGCATTTAAATTGGACGCTATGAACTGTGTTAGGCACTTCCATACGTCAGAGCATTCCGAACACACAGCGATGCATGCGGAAGAGTTAAGGTAGGGTTATGGAAACGGAAGTCAGTTAAAATCTACATGCAAGAGGGGAGTGTCATAGGAGCGCACAAGTCTCTTGAGTGCAGACGAAATTGCACTTAATACCCCTTTCACATCTCCGCCCTGCCAATATCCCGGGTCTTACAATCTATGGTCGTGTCAAGCAGATCAACCCAGGGTCACAGACCCTGGTATGATCCCTTTCACACTGCAGGGAAATGACCCTGGAAATTTCGGGACCTGGGTCTACCCTGGCAGAGTGATGAGCGGCATGTGGCTCCCAGGAGAGATTTGTCTACTGTTGCCAATAGTAAAGAAATCCCTCCAACCAGGTTTTTTTGATGTGCAATCCGGGTTGAAAAACCTGGGTCGCACCTTTCACACTGGGTTGGACAAGGGAAAACCCCTTCCCTTGGTTATTACATGTCCGCGTGTATGTATTGATTAAGTGGAGATGGACAAAACAACTATTACTGATCTGATGCTTGGACGGAAGCCCAGAGAGACCAATCCTAACATCATAAATACAATATTTATATTATCAGATCATTTCTGTCATTCTAATCCAGACTATGTAACAACAGGCAGTCTCCAGCCCTCTGGCCATCGGCATGTCTGAAGTTGGCTGTATATAGAAATGTTTTCAGGGCCAGATTTACTAAACTGTGGGTTTAGAAAAGTGGAGATGTTGCCCATAGCAACCCATTAGATTTTTGCTGACATTGGGATAGATCCAGAACTATGTGTGCAATGTGTTTCCACGCGTAACGTATTTTCGCACGCATATGTTCTATACATTCCCCTAGGCACACCCCTTGAATGTACGTAATTCACCGAGTTTCGCTTCCCAAACCCTACCTTAACTTTTTTTCGCGTAACAGCGTACGTCCACTAACGGACGTATAGACTACGTGAACATACGCCGCTTTGCACGCCCATACTGTACACTTTACATACAAACCTACACCTACTTCACGTAAAATGAACGTGTTGTTGACTCACGTAAAATTGGCACGCCCACCCGTAAGTATTTACGTGACAAATACGTGAATGGCCCATACGTTCACAATTATGCTACGCTAATGAGCGTATTTTCTATGGTGCGCATGCGCAGTACTTACCAAAAGGCCATTTTACATCTCCGCCACGCGTAAATTCGCTCCGATGCATTGTTCTGGATCAGGCCCATTGTCTAGTATATAAAAGAAATTGTGAGTTAGAATCTGATTGGTTGCTATAAGCAACATCTCCACTTTTCCAAACCCGCAGCTTAGTAAATCTAGCCCTCAGTCTTCAGTTTTCATTCATTCATCAAGACAGCGATAAAGACAAATAACACAATGATTACAATGAACCACTGGAATCCGCTGCCTTTATCCAAAATATCTCCCAGGGGTGACCCCCACATCCCCCCACCACTTGTACTGATTTATTACAGGGAGTAGAGTGAATAATGACTACAATATAATGGCCGATTCCTCAGACTGGAGGAAGAGCTATTTAGATATCTGTGTTTAGACAACAAGCAAATGATCCGTCACCTCAGACAGTTACACAGAAATAGGGCACATTAGCAGGAAGAGGCAATGAGATGGATAGGGAGAGAAAGACAGACATAGAGATTCACAAACATACTGGCCGAGATGTCCCGGAGATTTGTGACAGTCACATCATCAGACTGCTGACCACAGCTGCTTCTCCTCTCTGGGATGTCCCAGAGGAAATACATAACAAGCAGCCAAGCAATGTAACAAAGCAATGAGAAAGGCCAGTCATATGCTTGGTTGTATAGGGAGAGGAAAGAGATCTAAGAGTTACTGTGTCATTTGATATAAAGGCAGCCAAGCAATGTAACAAAGCAATGAGAAAGGCCAGTCATATGCTTGGTTGCATAGGGAGAGAAAAAGGATCTAATAGTCATTATGTCATGTGATATAAAGGCAGCCAAGCAATGTAACAAAGCAATGAGAAAGGCCAGTCAGCTACTTGGTTGTATAGGGAGAGGAAAGGGATCTAAGAGATACTGTGTCATTTGATATAAAGGCAGCCAAGTAATGTAACAAAGCAGTGAGAAAGGCCAGTCATATGCTTGGTTGTATAGGGAGAGGAAAAGGATCTAAGAGTCACTATGTCATGTGATATAAAGGCAGCCAAGCAATGTAACAAAGCAATGAGAAAGGCCAGTCAGCTGCTTGGTTGCATAGGGAGAGGAAAGGGATCTAAGTGTCATATAATATATCATGTGATATAAAGGCAGCCAAGCAATGTAACAAAGCAATGAGAAAGAACAGTCAGATGCTTGGTTGTATAGGGAGAGGAAAGGTATCTAAGAGTCACTATTTCATGTGATATAAAGGCAGCCAAGCAATGTGGGTGCAGTGGTGCACCCAAGTGTAGCCCAGAAACCCCCCAGAATGAATATTAAAAAAAAGTGTGGGGAAAAAATCCCCAAAAAACCAGAACACCAGAAAAAGGGGCTTGACTTCATGGGTGCCTAGAAGGGTGTGTGGCTTCACAGGACTGGATAGAAAGGGGCGTGGCTTCACGGGTATCCAGGTGGATCAACATTAAAGAGAGAACCTCTGAAGTGGAATCCCACCACAGA
>WWET01002004.1:56302-76533 GCA_011038615.1 Limnodynastes dumerilii
TTTACGCAGCTAAGCATGCCCATACTGTACACTTTAAATACCTCCCCCCGCCTACTTCACGTATTTCAGACGTATTTTGGAGTAACGTAAAATTGGCACGCCCACACGTCACGTAAGTAGTGACACATACGTGAATGGCCCATATGTTCACAATTACGCTACGTGAATGTGCGTATTTTCTATGGTGCGCATGCGCAGTGCGTTCTAAACTGCGATCTTACGTCTCCGCCACGCGTAAATTCGCTTTGATGCGTTGTTCCGGATCAGGCCCATTGTATGGAATGGATGAACGAGTGTGCGATGCTAAATTCTGTCCATGCGTGCAAGGCTTGTACAATCCCCTCACATGCAGGGTCCTCCTGTGCTCTGACCCCTGCCTTAAATCTTGTGCCCATGTAAAGGGGAGGGGTGTGCGGGTAATGCAGCATTGCACATACGGATTTAGCCAAGCCACACTTTCTGTACGATCTGCATGGATACCCCACCTGACGCTTCGCAACCATGCGCAGTAGGAATGCACAGGGTTCTTTCCCAAGTGTAAGTACCCCGAAATCTCTTCTGAGCTGGGTTTGTACAAGCTCCTCCCTCTTTGTGATCATATGACTTGCTGAAAGCCTGTAAACCAGTGTCTTCATTTCAGACCAGTTAAACGGCCGTCAAAATGTTGGGAAAAGCTGGGCCCGGCAGGGGGCTGGGTGTGGGCCTGCTTAAAGTGAAGGAAGGGATTGAGTCAGGCATCAGCTATTCTTCTCTCAGCCCATGCACATTAGCGAAGCAATGGAGTGGACGCTACTGCGCATGTGTATAATGGTGAAGAGCCGAAGGGTTTTTATAAATATCATTATTTTAAAAATCTTGCTATTTAAAGGGGGAAAACCACAAACTTTTATATATGGAATGAATGCTTTAAGCTTGGGTCCTGCCAGTGGACCATAGTGGCTGACTGAAATGGCAGCATTGGACATGGTTTGAGGGCGTGATTTATGCAAATCACTGTCTGAAGCCCCACCCTCTGTCTAATCAAAGCTGCCATCCACAGTGTTACTAGGAATGTGTCGGAACGTAATGTAATCAAGCCCCTCCTATCTTTAGAAATAATTGGGGCTTGAGGCAGTGACTTAGGGCCTGATCCAGAGCTACGGCCGCCGTCGCTAGTACGGCGGCTGTAAGCGTAATGGGCATGCGCCTGAGGCTGGGACAGCGGCGTTAACGTACTAACACCGCCGTCCCAGCGTATCAACTCTCCCTTACGCCGGCTGAAGTTAGGGTAGCCTTCAGCCGGCGTAAGGGAGAGTTAATACGCTCCTACAAGGGGGAGTGTCGGTCCAGAGCAGCGATGTTACGCTGAGCGCTACAGCGTTCAGTGTAACATCGTAGCTCTGGATCAGGCCCTTACATCCAATCACTGCCTCAAGCCCAGATCTGGGAGATTTTCTGGTTCTCCTGGGATTCCCGAAGCAATGCCCGAATTTCGGGAGTTTCTCGGACATTCTGGCAGAGTCAGCAGATGTGGAATAGATGACCAGTAAATATAAAATAATCACATGTATTCACACTTAAGATTTTGCTACTTTTTCCGTGCGTATTTTTAGGATCGGATAAATTGCGCAGACGTAGTAACTTCTTTTTACGCAAGCTACAGAGGGTTTAGGCACGGAAATCCATTAGGCACAGACTTCAAATCCGTGTTTAGTGAGATACGTCCAAAGGGGCGCGCCAGACCTCCGTACGTAGGTAGTTAAGTAAAAGTGGGTGGGAAGAGGCATTTAAATGGCCTAATATGGGCGCGGTTAGGAAAGTACGCACGTACCTAAGCAACATAAGCACAAATATACGCACGTAGAGTTAAAGCCGGCCTAGGGTGGCGGAAGTCAGCAAAAATCCGTGAGTGTGAGAGGAGTGTCATGGGTGTTACCTTGCAACTTAGGCGCGTATATTTACGAATCCGTGCGTATGTTTTTCACACTTAAGTGCGGTCCATAATCGTTTCACACCAAACACCAGTAATAATATTTTACACCAAAGAATTAAAACCCCAAATTGTTCCCTTCATTTATTTGTGCATTTCTAACAGTCTAAAAAGCTATCAGCAGCTAATGTAACGCAATGCAGTAATAAAAATGAAAGAAAGAAATATTAAGCATCCTGTACTGTGCATTTCTAATTTAAAGATTTATTGTCCCTTTCACACCAGTCCAAACTCTATTATTTTGGATAATTACTACGCCGGGGCTCTCACTGATTATATTTAATGATAGATGAAAATAAATGCTTTGGGGGGAAAATTGAATCTGGCAGATCGGTGTAAGAATTTAAGTTTTGTTATTTAAAGCCAGGATTTTTTGTGTGACTCAACGTATAGACTCAAGTTTTATGCCGTCTGAAACATTTAAGTTGTGTCTAATTCAAGCACTGCTCATGATTGGTGTCTACACATTATGATAATGAAATGTTTTATCGACGGCTGAAACTAATGGATTCATGGAATCCTATGAATCACAACCCCAGCATCAATGAGGTTTGTGTAAAATACACAGAATTTTGTGGAGTGTTGAGCAATGGCCTTTTATTATTGGAAATGAAATGGAGTTGAGAGTTATAAAGCAATTTTATAAGCCTAAACCGGGAAAGCAGCTGTCTGTCGTAATAAAGCGACTCACAGCAAGGTTATATGGAGTCTGCCACTTCATCGCTTTGCTATCTTTATTAGTTATGACATTATATATTTAATATCCTGTTCCTATAATATCCTGACCTGTGTTTCCCATATTGCCGGTCAGCCTCTGCTATGCACCAACCAAATGCTGCCACTGTGGGGAACTTCCCAGAAGCCTCCAGGGCACCATCTAGAACAAGCAGAGTCAATGGGCCCATAGCAACCAATCAGATTTCAGCTCTTACTTTCCTATTACTTGCTAGAAAATGCCAGCTGCCATATGATTGGTTGCTATAGGCAACATCTCCACTTTAGGAATCATTTATAACAAAAAAATTATCTGAATATTTTTTAATACTGTATGTAGAAATGATGTGACACAGGCACATTATATCGGCAACAATTTCTAACACTTTGTAATGAGCTTGATGTGTCACATGCTAATGGAAGGGTCTGCAATAGGTCAGCCCCCCGTGGACTTAGACAGGACCTGGGGCTGGTGCAAAAGTTTTGACGTAAACAGCCCTTTTTTACGTCTCTGTGTCAGGGGCTCTTGCTCGCCCTTACTGTACATTCACTATTACTATTATTATAATTATTAATAACGTTTATTTATAAGGCGCCACACGGTATCTGCAGCACTGTACAAAGGCAATAGCAAAGCAAATAGTTACATATACAATACAATAATTAACACAGGGTATAAAAACATAGAATAAGGAATAAAATACAAATACAAAAATAAAATACAGTATAAAAATAGCAGAACAATATGTATGGAGAGTAAAGATGCTGGATATGTGTGTAGGAGCAGATGAATAAGGAGAGAGATAGACAGTAGAGAGAAGATGTGGGAATTAATGAGGACAAGGTAGAGGGGTGATGACAGGTGGGAGGAGGATCCTGCTCATAAGAGCTAACATTCTAAGTGGGAGGGGGTGAACAGACAGACACAGTGGTGAAAACGGGGAGGGCAGGTAAGCTTAGGTGCAGGAAGGGTAGGCTAGCCTGAAGAAGTGGGTTTTGAGGAGCGTTTGAAGTATTGGAGGGTGCTGGATTGGCTGATGGGTTGTGGTAGGTTGTTCCAATGCAGGGGCAGCTAGGGAGAAGCCTTGAATGCGGAAATCTATGTGCCAGATTCACAGGTAAGTCTGCAAGAGACCACCTGCGTAAGACCCCTTGCATAATACATCTGTGCATGTGTGCGCCAGAGGTTAAGCAACAGATCTCCATAAGGACGAAACTCCTTCCTCATGGAAATCTGTCCAACGGGGCGGAATTTGTCTTCTGCATGGGAAAAGCCCGCAACAGAGGCCATGCTAATAATGCATACGGGACAGCATTAAGCCGATGTTCACTGATCTGCGTTCGTACTGACTCATGTCCATGCGGTAAATTTAAGGTTGGGTAATGGACACGGAAGTATCCGTAACTCCGCACAACAGAGGGAAGCTCACTCCCCTCTCCCATGTGTAGTTATAGAGCACGTACAGAAAGTGTCCAGTGGTCTGAATCCGGTGCTATGTCTCTGCACTCCTTCCCTTCCATAACACGCCCCTCAGAACGCCAGCCGCCACATCTCGAGTTGCGCTCAGATCTGAATCGGTCGTGCTTGCGTGCTCTGAGCATGAAAAGTAAAAATTTCGCTGATGTTCACTCGCCTCTGGATCGAGCAGAAAAATCGTTTAATGTGCAATTTATGTTGTGTGTACCCAGCATTAGTTAAGGACTATATTCAAGTCCATCCAAGGTTTTTTACTTGTGTCCAAAATTGTTTTTGAGTAAATTACCCAGAGGACCCGATCCAGTAAATCATTGGATACATTCCGATTCTTTCTCTCCCGTCATTTCGGATGCCTTGAAAGAACGCACCCTACAACTTACCATTAGGTTCTAGCAATTCCTGGGAAACGCATCATGCAAAATAACATTTAATGATGTAGGTCCGGATTCACAGTTTCGTAGTTACGTAGTTACTGTGAATCCGGACCGTAGTCAGCAAGATATCTGTAAATACAAACTTAGTGAACTGGAACTGCTTTCATAGAAGGATGGCTGGGATACACGATCGTCATTAGGAGAGTGCAGCTATATTTAGGCTCATTTTGCAGTAACATAAACCAGGTTTTCACGTGGAAGTCTTTTCATTTTTTATTTTCCCCGAGTGATAAAAAAAAGATAATTTGAAAAACATTGTTATTCATATTTCCTCTGCATACCAGTGCAGTCTAACCACATACTTACTGCATCAATCTCAAATAGAAGGTTTTTTTTCTCTTTAAGTGAGCAAGTTTCGTGTCTTTTAAGCGGGCGTTTCTCTTTTCCTTAGCTGACCTTCTCCAGATCATAGGACTGGATCCAGACCACCGCACACTTTCCGTACATGCAGGAGTCTGTCCGTCCGTCCGACCGAGAGAAGGGAGTGAACGCCCCCTGTCACTGCCCTCTCTCGTGCGGGCCCTATGGCTGCCATAAGCCTTCCTCAAATTAAATGTGCAGATCAGCGGTCAGTGCGACTGCTGTCTGCTCATACCAGGGTTGCCGACTCTCCCAGAATGTCCGGGAGACTCCCGAAATATCCCGGGAGAGCCTGCAAATCTCCCGCAAGTGACTTGAGGCCTGTAGTTTCACGGAAACCACGGCCTCAAGTCCTGCCCCCCTGCCTAGCAACACTAGTATCCTAGTGTTGCTAGGGACATGGCTGGACTTTCCTAGTGTTGCTAGGGACAGGGATGGACTTGATGACGCAATTTGCGCCATCAAGCCCCATCCCGATCCCTATTACAGCTAAAAACGGGTAAGTGTTAGTCAGGGGGTGGGACTAGGACACAATTTGAATAAAACATGTCAGCAAGCCCCGCCCCCTGCATGCTGGATCTCCCAGAGGGAAGCTGTTAAAAGTCGGCAACTATGGCTCATACATACTACATCCCTCCCATACTGTAAGATTTAAATGCTTTCCCCCGTCCACCTTGGCACAAACCATTAGTTCTGAACTTGCATCGTTCCGTACAATGGTTCCGTGCGATAGTAAGTACATTAGTATTACATTCTCAACATTAACGTGGCGCATGCCCTCCAGTCAAAAAACTCTACTTACGCAGTTTGTGTGCGTAAATGGGGTGCCGGACGCAAGTCTGGATCCGGTCCATAATCTTCTTTTCTAAATCTTCCTAAGGGTGAGCTATCTCCTTCTCTATTCTAATGTCTGCTCCCCTGCTTTAGTGTCTGCTCTAGTGTCTGCTCTAGTGTCTACTCTGCTCTGGTGTCTGCTTTAGTGTCTACTCTGGTGGCTGCTCTGGTATAGTGTCTGCTCTGGTGTCTGCTCTAGTGTCTGCTCTGGTGTCTGCTCTAGTGTCTGCTCTAGTCTAATGTCTGCTCTGGTGTCTGCTCTGGTCTAGTGTCTGCTCTGGTGTCTGCTCTGGTCTAGTGTCTGCTCTGGTGTCTGCTCTAGTGTCTACTCTACTCTAGTGTCTGCTCTAGTGTCTGCTCTAGTGTCTGCTCTGGTCTCTGCTCTAGTGTTTGCTCTGGTCTAGTGTCTGCTCTGCTCTAGTGTTTGCTCTGGTGTCTACTCTGATGTCTGCTCTAGTGTCTGCTCTGGTGTCTGCTCTAGTGTCCGCTCTGGTGTCCGCTCTGGTGTCCGCTCTGCTGTCTGCTCTGGTGTCTGCTCTGGTGTCTGCTCTGGTGTCTGCTCTAGTGTCTTCTCTAGTGTCTGCTCTAGTGTCTGCTCTGGTGTCCGCTCTGCTGTCTGCTCTGGTGTCTGCTCTAGTGTCTGCTCTAGTGTCCGCTCTGGTGTCTGCTCTGGTGTCTGCTCTAGTGTCTGCTCTGGTGTCTGCTCTAGTGTCCGGTCTAGTGTCCGGTCTAGTGTCTGCTCTGAGGTCTGCTCTAGTGTCTGCTCTGGTGTCTGCTCTAGTGTTTGCTCTGGTGTCTGCTCTAGTGTCTGCTGTAGTGTCTGCTGTAGTGTCCGCTCTGGTGTCCGCTCTGGTGTCTGCTCTGGTTTCTGCTCTGGTGTCTGCTCTAGTGTCTTCTCTGGTGTCTGCTCTGGTGTCTGCTCTGGTGTCTGCTCTAGTGTCTGCTGTAGTGTCTGCTCTAGTGTCTGCTCTGGTGTATGCTCTAGTATCTGCTCTGGTGTATGCTCTAGTGTCTGCTCTGGTGTCTGCTCTGGTGTCTGCTCTAGTGTCTGCTCTAGTGTCAGCTTGTGCAGTAGGAGGAGCCAGATGACATAATCTTCCTGTGTGTCTGTTACACTGCCTGGGCGGGACCTGTTCCCTCTGCTAGTTGGATTTAGTCACTGCAGTGCACAGAGGTGCAGTTCACAGTCTCCTCACACAGTAGCCCTTTACATACAGCCTGATCCTGCATATGTGCCAAGCTGCTGCTTTATCATATCTCTGCTGTACTCTAAGGGGCTGATTCAGAGATGCGATTTCCACGGCACTTAGGTGCGTATATTTAAGATCTTAGAAAATTCGCAAAACTGCGCATGCGTAGTAATAGTGTAACGCCGTTAGCGTAGCGGTTAGGAGCGTAAGTTCGCTAAGAGCGTAGGTTTGAATCGCACGCAACCACTTAAGATCTTAAGTGCTGCGAATCTTTAAGATTTTAAATATTTGCATGGAAATGGGCAGGGGGAGGCAGGGAAATGAGGGAAAGTGGGCGCGGGCTGACACTTAGGATCTTAAATGAACGCTACCACGTCACTTAAGATCCCAACTGACAACGTATAGTTAAGGCAATTCAATGGTGGTCTAAGTTTAAGATCCACCGCTGTTTGCAAGGGGAGTGACTGTTTATGCAGTGGGCTGTAACCTGCTAAGATCTTAACTAAGGTGCGTATATTTGCGATCTTTCGCAGTCGCATCTCTGAATCACCCCCTAAGTTCCTATTGGTGCAGAACCTCCCTCTATATTGCTGAATGCATTAACCCCTTGTGTACCAGTACTGCATAATCTGTTATCACTTCTCTCTACTGAATCAACCTAGAATCTGGTTAAGTGCATATGTGTGGACCACAGTCCTTATCCAACAGCTGCTGTCAGCTATCTTCTACCACAAGACTCTGCCAATAAAGTATGCCTGACAGGCACAGATACAAGCTCTACTCTAGGTCATGTGATGGCAGAGGGGGAGAAAGAGGCGCTGACAGAACTTAGAAATTTGTTACCAGTGATGAGCCACCATAGGAACGCGTGGTGGATGGGGAGAATCGTACACTAAAGGCCTGGCTAAGCCCTCACGTACAATGCTGAATTACACAAGAGATCCTTCTGCACAGGGCCTTGTTAGTTAAAAGTTGAGGTAGAGTTCTGACCATGGAAGTCACATAGGAGTGAGAGGTGTGCAGGGAAGGGGGGAGGGGGCACTACCTGCACATTAGGATGCATGCACCTAAATCCATTCCGTACAAATGGACTTATGAGCGGCTTTGCATATCTATTTCCGGATCCGGTCCATTGCTGGGCAAACCCATGTAGAATTGCAGGGGAGGCAAATTTCAACTGCTGCAAACAGTGGGCCTGATTCAGAGAAGTATCTGTGTAATAATATGATAACAATATAATAGTATTAGAGATGAGAGGTGATGTCTCCTAGTAAAAGTATAAATAACAGTGTAATAGTAACACTGGTCAGTATCTGTGAAATATTATAATAATAGTATTAGAGATGAGAGGTGATAAATAACAGTGTAATAGTATAAAAGAATATCATTTAATTGCCTCCTTTTTTGCAATGTAACATGGTTTTGCCCAGGTGCAACTTTCCTCTTATTTTCAAACTATGGGTCACTGAACTGCACTATCCACATCTATTTGTCATACTGTAAAGTTGTCTTAAGTTGTCCAGCTCATGCACACAGAAATTTGTGGATGTATGAAAGAGTGCATCACTACACATATACTATACTGTAACTTGAGTAAGAGTAAACGCCTATACTGTACACTGACTAAGAGGGAACCCCTATACTGTACACTGACTAAGAGGGAACGCCTATACTGGACATTGACTAAGAGGGAAAGCCTGTACAGTACACTGACTAAGAGGGAACGCCTATACTGTACACTGACTAAGAGGGAACGCCTATACTGGACACTGACTAAGAGGAAACACCTATACTGTACACTGACTAAGAGGAGACACCTATACTGTACACTGACTAAGAGGGAACGCCTGTACAGTACACTGACTAAGAGGGAACCCCTATACTGTACACTGACTAAGAGGGAACCCCTTTACTGTGCACTGACTAAGAAGGAACGCCTATACTGTACACTGACTAAGAGGGAACGCCTATACTGTACACTGACTAAGAGGGAACGCCTGTACTGTACACTGACTAAGAGGAAACACCTGTACTGTACACTGACTAAGAGGGAACGCCTATACTGTACACTGACTAAGAGGGAACGTAATTCAACTCGCAGCCTTTAGTCCCGCCCACCATTTCTCAAAACTCTGAATCCTAGTGTTAATAGGGATTGGGTGGGATTGGATGAGGTAATTTACATCATCAAGCCCCACCCTTATCCCAACTCACACTAGTACAAGTAGCATTGATGGGCATTAGGACAAAATTTGCATAAATTGCGTTATCAGACCCCTCCCCCTGCTGCTCTTCCTTCAGTGATCTCCTGGAAGGAAGAATTAGAAAGTCGTGAGCCCTGTGTACCCAATGATTTATGTGAGTAGAACTAATATCATTAAGCTACTTGCTATTTAAAGTTATATATAAGGTTTCTGTTTTATTTCAATGCGAGTCACAAGCTGCTTTGTTCTCTATGAAGTTATGTCATTGTATCTATGATGTGTTGCATATGACACCACTTCCCCAAAGGTCTACCTTCTCGCATATCCTCCTGGCCTCCACACTGCTGCTCATTGGCTCCTCATTGATTTGGGAGCCCACACCCTGATATTTGGGATTTCAAGTCTCTCCTGTCTTACATATTGGAGCCTTCCTGTCCGTTCAGCCCCTAATATAAGTGGACTGTGAATGGAGTGTGCTCTGGGCTTCATCTCGCGTAGACTTTGATTTGACAGACATATATTTTTATGACCCTGATTCTTTACACAGGAGATGCGAGTGATTTTGCACAGTGTGATTAACATTACCATAATATAACCGTAGCGGTCTTGTCAGGCTCCCTGCTTTTTATAACCCCGCTCTGAAGACTTCTTTCATTCCTTATTTGTTTTGAAGCCGTTTCAAAGACTACAAGTAGCTTGATGATGTATGTGTATTTTACCGCTCATTTGAAAACGTCTTTAGGTCAAGGGAGAGAGAGAGAGGTGGAGGACGCTTCAAAGCAGCAATACCCCGTCCCCTGTTGTCATGAGTGATGCCATCAAACCCCACCTATGGAACTAAAGAATTAGGCAGTATGCACCAGTAATGTCTACTCTCTGGAAGGGGGTATGGATAGCTACAAAAATGGATTAGACAGGGTTAATTTACTGACAACACTAAGGGCCAGATTTACTAAGCTGCAGGGTCTGGAAAAGTGGAGATGTTGCCCATAGCAACCAATCAGATTCTAGCTGACATTCTCTAGTTCCCAGAATTCCGCGGCACACCTAAGCCCTTCCCAGAATTCCGCGGCACACCTAAGCCCTTCCCAGAATTCCGCGGCACACCTAAGCCCTTCCCAGAATTCCGCGGCACACCTAAGCCCTTCCCAGAATTCCGCGGCACACCTAAGCCCTTCCCAGAATTCCGCGGCACACCTAAGCCCTTCCCAGAATTCCGCGGCACACCTAAGCCCTTCCCAGAATTCCGCGGCACACCTAAGCCCTTCCCAGAATTCCGCGGCACACCTAAGCCCTTCCCAGAATTCCGCGGCACACCTAAGCCCTTCCCAGAATTCCACGGCACACCAAAAGCAAAATATACAAAAAAATTTATTTGATAACATTTAAAATCGCAGCCAATAACTTTTTTTCTTATAACTAATTTAACTATGTTAGCCTCCATCATGTGTCTGCAGCCTCCCCAGTAGCCCCGATCATGTGTCTGCAGCCTCTCCAGTAGTCCCCATTCATGTGTCTTCAGCCTCCTCAGTATCCCCTTTTTTTCTTTAAGGCAAGGTCTTCCAGTGCTTTTTCTCCTGTTGGAAGCATTGCATTGCAGCATACTTGGCAACATTCCATGGCACACTGGTGTGCCATGGCACACTGGTTGAGGAGCACTGTTATATAGCACCAGCAGATTACTTAGCGCTTTAAAATCAGTATAAACAAAACTGGGTGGTAACAGAGAGACTGGGTAGGTAAGAAGGTCCTGCCCACAAGCGTACACTCTATAAGACAGTAAGGATTAATACATAAGGACAAGTGCTATATATCACACAATGGACCGGCTGGCATGTATAGTAAAAGTGCTCAATGCTCTGTAAGATCCAGTCACACACATTTGTTAGCAGCAGGACTGAGGGGATTTTAGTATGCAAAGTAAGGGTTTTAAGTTGTGTTAATCATTTAACAGAAAGGTAAACCGGAGAGCAGAGTGGTTATAAAATGGGATTGACAATTATTAAGCAGTTGGTTGTGCAAATTGATAAGCTTGGCTGAAGAGATGAGTTTTAATGGAGCGCTTGAAAGTTTGGAGAGTAGAGGATAGTCTTTTTGGGCGATGAAGGTTATTCCAGAGAGTGGGTGCAGCCCAGGAGAAGTCCTGGTACCGGGAATCAGAGCATGTGTTTAGTGTAGACGAGAGAAGCAGGTCCTGTGAAGATCTGAGATAGCGAGCTGGGATGTATGTTGAGAGTGAGGATATGTATGTGGGTGTCGTACTATTGATGGTTTTGTAGGTTAGCAAAAGGATTTTGTATTTGATTATGTGGTGTATCGGCAACCAATGTAGAGATTGACAGAGTGGAGCAGCTCTAGAAGAGTGATTTGCAAGAAATATCTGTCCATCTGCTGCATGTCATATGGATTGTAGCGGGGCAGTTTTATAAAGTGGAAGTTCAATAAGAAGAGCCCTACAATAATCAATGCGAGAGATGATTAGTGCATGAATGAGAGTTTTTGCAGTGTTAGATATCTGTGTATTCTGTAAATGTTTTTAGTTGTATGTAACAGGATTTAGAAACAGTTTGTATATGGGGAACAAAGGACAGTTCAGAGTCAAAGGTGACACCTAAGCATCGAGCTTTATGCGTAGGGATTGTATCATTGTTGTCAACAGAGATGGAGAGACCGGGTGGGTGACTTATTGGCAGGTGGAAATATTATTAGCTCTGTTCTTGAGAGATTGAGTTTGAGATGACGGGAGGACATCCAGGATGAAATGACAGAGAGACTGCGCCAACACGGTTGGTGAGAGATCAGTGGATAGGTAGTTTTGTGTATCTGCATACAGATGATACTGAAACCCAAAAGACTTTATTAGTTGTCCAAGGCAAGTGGTAAAGACAGAGAAGAGCAATGGACCCAACACTGAGCCTTGTGGTACTCCAACGGATAGAGGAAGAGCAGAGGAGGTGGATACAGAAAAGCTAACTCTAAAGGAGCTATCAGATAAGCTATCAGATAAGGAGAACGTGAACCAGGAAAGTGCAAAATCCCGAATATCTGTAGCATTTGTATGAGAAGAGAGTGGTGTCAAAAGCAGCAAAAAGATCCAGTAGATTAAAAGAGTGTAGTGACCTCTAGATTTAGCAGTGATAAGGTTGTTGATCACCTTTGTTAGTGCAGTTTTAGTGGATTGTGTAAGGAAAGGAAGTGAGTGAAGCTCCTTGAACACTTCTACCAACGTCTCATCAGTTACCTCACTGACCACTCCTTCCTGGACCCCCTCCAATCTGGCTTCCGATCCCTCCACTCCACTGAGACGTCCCTTACCAAAGTCACCAATAACTTGCTTCCTGTAAAATCCAAGGGCCACTACTCCATTCTCATCCTTCTTGATCTGTCGGCCGCTTTTGACACCGTTGACCATCTTCTCCTGCTTAAAACCCTCCGGTCTTTTGGGTTTGGTTTTCCTCTTATCTCTCTGATGCACCTTCTCTGTTTCCACCCCTAGCTCATCCCCCACCCTTCTTCGCTCCCTGTTGGTGTCCCTCAGGGCTCTATCCCTTGCTCCTTTTCTTCCTCTACACCTCTTCTCTGGGTAACCTCATTAGCTCCTTTGGCTTTAACTACCACCTCTACTTTGATGTAAACTAACTATCTGCTCTCCTGACCCTGAAAATCATTGTTTTTCCTCCCCCTAGGATCCCCCCCTCCATCACCATATCACCATAACCATTGGTGATACCTCTGTCTCCTCCTAATTTCGCTGCCTAGGAGTCATCCTTGACTCCTCCCTCACCTTCACACCTCACATCCGTGCTCTCACTTAATCCTGCCACTTCCACTTATGTAACAATGGGCTGTATCCAGATCTTGTTAAGTGCATGAACTTAGTTACTCCTGGGCTAAACCATGTTGATTTCAGGGGGAGTCAAGTTAATTGTATTCTTTGCATGCAGGGATATATCTTTAATCAAAACCCTCATCCACTCTCTTGTCATATCATGTCTTGACTACTGTCTCGACAACCTCCTCGTAGGTCTCCCGCTCACCCATCTTGCACCCCTTCAATATATATTCAATGCTGCTTCCAGGCTCATTTTCCTTTCACGCTGCTCTACTTCGGCCTCTCCTTTATGTCAAACCCTCCACTGGCTTTCTGTCCACTTCAGACCTCTCTTTAATCTTCTTACCCTCACCTTCAAGACCATCTCCTCATCCACTGCTCCGTACCTTTCCTCCCTCTTCCCTCATGCACACCCCTTCCTGCCCTTTCCGTTCTGCTAACCACTGCTGTATGACCTCCCACCTGCTCACCACATCTCATGCCCGTATACAGGACTTCTCCCACGCTGCTCCACTGCTCTGGAATGACCTCTCTCTTCCAGTCAGGCTTTCCCCTACCCTGCAGGTCTTCAAGCACTCGCTCAAAATGCACCTGTTCAGGTTAGCCTGCCCCTCCACTTAACTTTTTCACTACCTTCTATTTCTATCTCCTTCTTCTCCTCCTGCACTCACACCAGCAGTCCACCACTCCCCCTCCTATCTTTTCGTGTTAGTCCAACCCTTTAGCCCTTCCCCCCCTGGTGAACCTCTTTCACTGCACCTCTATCGCTTTATTTTATTTTACTTTTATGTGTTATATTATGTGTAAATTTTATATTTAGATTGTGTTCATACTCTACTATGTTGTATATCCCTGCCCTGTGCGTTTTTACTGTATTTTGTTGTATTTTGTACGGCGCTCTTGTTGCACCTTTTAAAATCGATAATAATAATAATACTGCAGCCTAACCCTAACCCTCCCCTCACTGCATATTGGTTAATTGTATGATATATGATTTTAATACATTCAAGAAGACTCTTTTACAGCATTTCTTTTACTGGAAAGCATATTAACTAAGTTTTCTTTAGTTGTTAAATGCAGGTACCAGTTCTTGCTGGTACCAGTTTATGTTGTGATATTAAATATGTTTTTTATTGAATTACTAGTTTAGAAGGCTTTTTTTTTTACTAATGAATTAACTAATTGATATAGACCCCCCCCCCCTTTTTTTTCTTTCGTTTTTGAGACTACATAAGACAGGGCTGGTTATTTTTTTCTTTTAGTTCTTTAGTATGTTTAATTGGGGTGTCACCAACTCATAATCGAGCAG
This sequence comes from Limnodynastes dumerilii, assembly GCA_011038615.1. Taxonomy (NCBI): domain Eukaryota; kingdom Metazoa; phylum Chordata; class Amphibia; order Anura; family Limnodynastidae; genus Limnodynastes; species Limnodynastes dumerilii. Next base: position 70,626 of record WWET01002004.1, read on the forward strand.
CACCTAATTTATTATTTTTAAATATAAGTGGAAAAAATATTTGTTCCAGAGCACTGTTTTTGGTTATTCTTTTTCTCTAACTCCCATTCTAATGGCCAACTCTGCCAACTACTTCCAATTGCATTAACCCAATTCCACTCAACGTCTCCAATCAGAATGCCCAACTAAGACAACTCCTCTAATCAAAATGCCCAACTAAGACAACTCCTCCAATCAGTTCCACTCAGTACCTTCTTTTGCTCCTCTGCAAACCTATCTTCCCACAGATAAAATTAGAGGCACCTGCACAAATTGATACACATGGCTCGTTCAATGTCTTGGATTAATCCATTGCCACCTTACTCACAGTAAATGCTCTGTAGCATCAATAATTGCTGCAAATTTCTTTTATTTAGTTTGTCTTTGCATTAATTAGTTTTTTGCTTTTTTCCATTTTGCAGCTACAGTTTACCAATGTAAGCTCTCAGATCCCTTATATAAATAATCTTTGTGTCTCCTGCCCTTCCCAACCCCCCTCCCTCCAGCACGTATCAATTTTCCCAATCTGTCTTCTGCTACTGTGTATTTATACAGAGTCTGTCAAATATCATTCTTCCCTTTGTCTTCTCTTTAACACATCTGCACAATGCAATCCTCTTCTGACCCCCTGCTGGGTTCACAAACTGTTTTTATCTCCCAGTGACCTGACCTGGAATTTGTGAATAGCAACCAGTGTCTGCAAAGCCCTGACCGTGACAAAGTGAGAATCACGTATTCTGCTCAGTTTTTTTTACCGATGGATGATATTTGCCGACTCTGCAATGTGGGACATGATTTCTTTTATAATTTTCCTTTCTCATTATATTAATCTCCTTGGGCCTGATCCAGACCTACGCACTAGCGCCGATCGTATTTACCCCTGGACAATTCCCCTCGGTCGACTGTAAATACACTGCCATACGCTCACAGAACCCTACCTTAACTTTTCCTTTTGTAAGTACGTCGCTTTCGTAATTACGCGATGATCGTAACGGACTAAGCACGTCCATACGTACGTACGATTTAAATGCACCCCCCCGCCTACATTTCGTAACTGCATCGTGCTTATGGCTTTCGTTATATAGGCACGCCCTCTCATTCGTACTTTTTTTCTGAGCTGCCATAGGAATGCATAGGAAGGCATGGGAGCCCATAGGAACAAATGGGGAGGGAGGTTTTGGCCGCCCCCCGCCCCCCCGGAGGACAACCCGACGCCCCCGCCTGGTTTTGCGTCCGCCGATTGGGTGTCCGAAGCAATATTAACAATCTCATGTAAAACTTCTGATAATTTCCAACTCCTGGGAAGAGAAAATGGCAGTGGTGTAAAGATCTGGATCAGTATACAAAGAGGTCATGCCTATACTACACATTGTTATAAGACTAATATAATAAGAAGTCAAGCCTACTTATGATTGCAACCCAGTCCCTCTGTCAAGAGGTCTCAGAGGAGTAATTTGACCTGAATGGGTTAAAAGCTGGAAAATTAAACCTCAGGATCCGCTCCTACGTTTTATTAAAATTAAGGAATATAGTTTCTTGACCTTTTATTCCAGCCATTCCTGTCAGGGTCCGACAGTTACAGTGAATTAGTTGGTCTCCCTATGTATTAGTTTCACCAGTACCTGCAGCTCAGTTTTACCACTGACTAGACACTTCTGATGAGATCTACGTTGGATTTAAGAACGGGATTGTTCCGAAGCACCATTATGAACCTAACTCATCTAGGTTCATGTTGATTTAAGAATGAAAGGGCGTGTCGGGACAAATTAAGAACAAAGGGGTAGATCCTAAGGAACGTACGCCAGGGGAATTACGCATGCCGCGTGTGTTATTCGCCTGGAATCTAACTTGTGCACATGCGCACAAAGTTTTTACGCTTGTGTAATGCCAGGTGAACGTAACTTTGTAAGGGTCTGGCATCAAAATTACAATGGTTTTACGTGTCCAGATTCCGATCTTAAATTTTACAACTAGGTCGACTAGTCATAAAGGGGCTTCCTCCGCCCTGACACCAAATTTACATGGAGGGAGGGTGGAGGGAGCCATTGAAATAGGAAATTCTGGGCGTGGTTACGCAACAACGTTCCTAATTAGCAGACATACACACACAACTACAAACCTAAAGATAAGATAGCCCTATGGCATTGGTAATTCAGATAAGAAGCTGAAAACCGAGGGCGTGTTAGGGGAGTCGGCATGCTACGGGTGCGTAAAATTAGGAATATAAAGCATTCTTAAGTGTGAATAAGGTCCATAATCACTAATCTAAAGGATTCATCTAATTTATTGGAAACCATTGTTAACAATCCTGATTGTATTGCAATTGATGCTCATTGAAATATTGGAATGAAATTACAAATTAAATTCATAATTTGAAAATCTTGTACCTCTATATAATCTTTGTTTTTGTATGAAGAAGTTAAGAATCAAGACAAAGAAAATAATGCAAGCCTGTCATCACTACGTAACGGATTGCCGCTCCTAAAGGCTACGTAGCTTTCGGAAATAAAGGTATGACGCATGCGCAGTTTAACCGATCCTAAATATACGCACCTGAAAAGCCGCAGCTTCTTCAGTGTGAATCAGGTCCAATATTTTTCATCTTTAATAAAGAGATCACATTTTTAAAAACACATGATATATGACTCTATCTATATGGGTACTCTCAATATTTAGTGTTAAGGTCACCATTGCAGAAACACCTTGATAGTGGCTGGTGACCAATCATATATATCCCAAAAGCTCAATAAATCATTAATGGCACTACAATAGAAACTACTGAGGAGGAAAGGGATCTAGGAGTCATTATTTCATGTGATATAAAGGTAGCCAAGCAACGTAACAAAGCAATGAGAAAGGCAAGTCAGATGCTTGGTTGCATAGGGAGAGGAATTAGTAGCAGAAAGAGAGAAGTAGTGATGCCCCTTTATAAATCATTGGTACGCCCTCACCTAGAATACTGTGTTCAGTTCTGGAGGCCATAGGCCGTATTCAGAGCTCCGGCCGCATTGCAATTGAGGCCGGAGTTTTGAGAAATGCGCATGTGCATTAATTTTGCAATGTAATCTACGTTACTTATTGCAATGTAGATTGCGTGTTACGCAGTAAATACAAATTGCTGAAATGACGTCATCGGCTAGCGTAAATACGCTGGCATACTTAGCTTTGGATCGTAATGATAGAACTTACGTAAGTCCCCTGTCAGACTTAGTTCTGGATCCGGCCCTTAGGGGCAGAGACTGATGTAATTGTGACACATTGGGGTAGATCCAGAACTACGTTTGCCGTACGTTTATTCGCGTAGCGTATTTACGTGTGCGTACCTTCTATACACTCCCCTCGGCACACCCCTTGAATGTACGTATATTGTCAAGATACGCTTTCCAAACCCTACCTTAACTTTTTCCAACGCAACCGCAGTCATACGCACACGTACATATGGGCAACACGTATTTACGCAGCTAAGCACGCCCGTACTGTATACTTTAAATACAACCCCCCGCCTACTTCACGTATTTCAGACGTATTTTGGACGCACATAAAATTGGCACACCCACACGTAAGTATTTACATGACACATACGTGAATGGCCCATACGTTCACCATTACGCTACGTTACTGAGCGTATTTTCTATGGTGCGCATGCGCAGTACTTACAAATACGTGATTTTACGTCTCCACGTAAATTCGCTCCGAAGCGTTGTTCTGGATCAGGCCCATTATCTGTAAATCTCATTACCCCAATTTATAAACACCTAAGAGGGCAGCAGAAGAGATTAAATAGTGAATTTTGTGAACGTTGCACAAGGGGCGTCGGGAAACCAGCACATTATAATCATCACAGCTGTGGGACGGGTAAAACATTCTTGCCTTAAGGAGTGTGTGTGTGTGTGCGCGCGCGTGCGTGTGTGTGTGTGTGTGTAATATTTGTTCGGGATAGATGCATAAGTCTAACAAAAAATAAATACACCAATGAAAAAAAATCTGAAGGTAAACATGGCTTGTGCAGTCTTTAGTAATTCTTTCAGATTTATGATCTCACCCTATTTCATGGCTCATTGAGGAGGCAGAAAGTAAATATAGCAATTAAACAAATGACCCAGCTGCCCAAATGCAAAAGAAAAAAAAAAGAAGTTAAAATAAACCCATAAGAAAAAAAAGAACACAGTTAAAAGTCTTCATTACTCGCTGCAGCCTTTTACAATGTTTGAATTCATGTGCCATGACATTTAAGGACCTTTAAAGGCCATGTCATTTTATTAGCACTAAGACCACCGCTCAGTTAAAGTTAAAGCACCAGCTGGTAGGTTAACGTCTGACATTAACTAGCCCCCTGTCCAATGCTAAAGCAATGACCCATGCCCCAGGTTAACTGATTAACTCTCATTGTTTCCTTTCAGACAGTGCAATAAGACGTCCAATGGAAGTGACAGTTGTGATTTAATGTGCTGCGGCCGAGGATACAACCCTTACACGGACAAAGTGGTGGAGAGATGTCACTGCAAATATCACTGGTGTTGCTACGTGACCTGCAAGAAATGCGAGAGGACAGTGGAGAGATATGTCTGCAAATGAGAGCGTTCCTGCATCAAGCTGGGATACCAAAAAAAACCCAAAATATTCAAAAATTCTACCGAAACCAAAGCACTCGGCGAGGCTGGAAGTCTTTTCTTTTAACCCGCTCTTTCCATGGAAACAAAAAATTAGTCGATTCAGAAAAAAGTGTGCCAAACAAAATGTAATAATAATAATACAGAGAATGGGGGGAAGTAAATATTAGACATCTAATTATTATTTTTTATTTTATTTTTTGGGGACCGATATGAATGTTTTTTTTTTTTTAAATACACAAAATAAGGACTCGTTGGAGAAGGCAGACAACACCTCCCTGATTGTAAATACCATACAATGTCATTCTGTCATGGCACTGTGCTCACCCACTGCTGTTTAACGACGACGGACGGAATAGTTTTGAATGTTTTTGAACCTGTGAACTGAATGATAATTCCCCCCTTCCCCCCTTACATATTTCCATGGGCTCTTCTTTTTCCGACCAAGAGTGCAATGAACCCCGTTAAAACTCAAGGATTGTTTACATGTTTCTCAAGTCCGTGGGCGCACCTTTTTACGGAATGCAGCCGTCCTAGAGCATCTCAACTCATCGCCCCCACCCCCACCCCATCCGGCCAGCGGTGTCCGGCCATGACCGGTGGATGTACAAATTGTTCATTTGTGTGGAGAACATTCAGAGAGATATTTATAAATATAGCATTTGCTTTTCTTCTTTCTACTTTTTTTTTTATATATATATAAATATAATTTTAAATGTAAGTATACAGCTTAAAGTTTGTATGAAATAAATTCAACAAAGGTAAATATAAAATGGTTTCTACAATATATTTTTATATTAGTTTTCTATGTTATTTTATGAAATACCACTTGTAAATAAGCAACATATGGTTTTCATATACCTAAAGAGTATAAACTTTTAGTTTTTTTGATGGGAGCCAGAGGTCAACCTGATTCATTTTGTAGTCTTAATAGTAAAAACTGGCAGAAAAGTTATGTGCAAACACCTCTTTATTCTGCAATACCAGACCCTTCAACATAACCCATTCCACGAGGTGCAAAATACTCTGCTCCGGAGCTTCCAACAATCAGTTACTATGGTAACTGCTAGGTTGAAGAGAACAATGTTTTTCAAACATCATATTATTCATTAAAACCAGGTGAGTGACAGTTGGAAGCTCAGGAGCGGAATGTTGTGTACCTGGTGGAATGGGTCATGTTGGAGGGTCTGCCATATCATTGACACTATTCAACCAAACTGCCCCCCCACCCAGCACAAGGGCAGGCCACTCTAATGTGGTTGATCTTTGCATGCGGGGAT
>WWET01002004.1:76899-91783 GCA_011038615.1 Limnodynastes dumerilii
AGTATGGGCCTAAAATGTAGACACCTGCTCCCTTTTTATGTTTTGAATCTCGGGCCCCTCTGACGGTGCCCATGATGCTATATGTTATCCATAGATAAACACATTGGGGTAGATCCAGAACTCCGCTTGTAATCTGTTTCCTAGCGTAGCGTATTTACGCGAGCGTACCTTCTAAGCACCCCCTAGGCACTCCCCCCTGCATGTACGTACTTTGCCCGCTTTACGCTTTCCAAACCCTACCTCAACTTTTGGCAGCGTAACCACCCACGTCCGCACACGTACGTATAGCCTGCGCCTAGTTACGCCGCTAAGCACGCCCATACTGTACGATTTAAATGCAAACCCCCGCCTACACTGCGTAATTTCATCGTACTTACGCTTATGCTACTGTTACGTGAAAGGCCCTTTAGCTCACAGTTACGTTGCGTTACGTAGCATAATATCTGCTGGGCGCACGCTCAGTAAATACAAAAAAGCGTTTTTACGTCTCCGCCAGGCGTAAAAACGCAGGAAAACGTGTTCTGGAGCTGCCCCATTGTTTTAATAGCTTTGAACAGGTCAGAGGATTTGAGTTTAGATTATAATGAATTAAAGTTAACAAGTGTTATGCAATTCTAGTAATAATAATGAATATGTCTTGACGTAGAGTTTCCAAAAAAAATGAACAAGAAAAATGTATGCAAAAGTGGAGTTTACACTAAAAGCCCCGACCCCTTCTCATCCCAAAAACAGTGACCGGTAGATTAAACTACCAATGACTGACATGTCACTCATGTACCTTAGAAATAAAGACTCGGACAACTTTGCAGGATTAAAAGTGGGCTTAGATTTATTAAATAACAATCAGCTGGACTACTCATATGAAGTAAACTCAGGTGGTGCTGATAGCAGGTGGGAGGAGTCAGTTGAAGTAAACAAACCATAAGAGGGCAGCCAGCCTTTGTCCTCGGTTCCCCCCAAGGTCATGGTCAATGCACTGTCATTAACCCGCTTCACGTTGCACACCACGGTTATACCATGAAGACAGACCGGAACCCACCCACCAGGACATGGCTTCCTAATTCCACTCAAGAGTTGAGTCTTCCATGAAGCACATCTTATCCCATTCCCCTTGCGCCACAATGAATGCACTGCTACCACCAACCTGTGCCCTGTCTGCAAAGGATAAAGGGACAGAACTTCCTGTCCAGGAGTCTTATATACCCTCTAAGCCCCACCCCTTATACCACCAGGACCACCTCCCAAATCTACCCTGATTGGCTATTCCCTTTAACTCCTAGAGTGCCTGATGCCAGTGACACACAGTCGGGGCCTTCATATCTATTTGGCAAAGGAAAATGCTGCAATTATAGAGAGGGGTTTACATGTCATCCCATAGGAGTGTGCATGAACACCAGGTCTAGTGGAAAGTGAGTGGCAGGAGAGTGCCGTGCTTACAATGGGGTCCCCACCAGGCAGTTTGTGCCAGGAATATATGCATTTGCGGTACCATGTCATAACTTTACGGTGTATGTCCTGCTCTGACCAGGATGGCCACCAGGGGGCCACCAGCATTTCAAAAGCTTCCATCATGACCCCATAGTAAGCAATCAGCAGAGAGGGCACAGGAGATACCAGCGCTGACCCTTGCGACCAGCAGGCAATTGGCATGGCGATAATTTTAGACAGTGGCCACTCTTCAGCCCCTACAAATACTTGGATAATATTGGGCACTCTACCCTTAGGTGCATGCAGCGCCCCCATCTTATGCAGGGCAGTCATTTCTCCTGTCTGTCCCTTAGATCATTACAAGTCCTCACTGATTGGCTGTCACCACAACAGTTTACACTGCTCCAACAAGCTGGCTGCACATAAGGTCATTGGCCACTGGATGGCACCACCAGGGGCTATCAAGCATACTGACCTGTGCTTAAGCCTCAAATTCCCAGTCTAGGGAAACAGGCAATCAGCTGTTGCTCCTTCCTCACCCAACCCCAACACATTTCCCCCAAAAAATCACGCAAGATACGTTACGGATATTAAGATTCAGATCTCTGAACATGACATGAGTATGGGTGTCATAGCTGATGCCTTCTGAGCCACACATCCATGTGAGTTTTTAGGTAACCACTCCTAATGAGATTTCCAATTTGTTTGCACTTATAATGGCAGCATGTCTCAAGTCTGGATCTCTACACACGGTTATTCCACGTCTGTACTGCAAATTTATAATACGAAGCCTCTTCCAACTACCAGTGCAATTCATTACTCAGCCTTGATTTTTGCGAAATGCGCTAGCATGGGTTGTTCAGATTCATGTGCATGTACAGATTGCAAAAACTGAGTTTTTACAATCCAAACGCATTGGAAAAGCCCCACTTGTACTCAGTCTACATCAGCCCTCTGTATCTAATATTTATCTAATTTTCTTTAAAAAAAATTTGAGGCTAGCTTCCCTATGTGCGTCCCAGGTCAAGTTATAATAAATACATTTGTTTAAGTATTGCCACAATGCATCCTCCCCCTAAAGTCTAATTGATGATCTAAATGTCCAATTATTTACAAAAAAAAGGAAAGAACAGAACACTTAGGAGAAATTTATGTACAAATTAGGATTTCCATAAACCATTACGGCATGGCCATCCATACACGATTATATAAACGATTTATATTACTGGAACTTAAATTGTTTTTTGGGAACACATTGTGTAATATTACGGAAAGCTCACATTTTCCTTTAAGTTTGTGATCAAGTAAAATGTGAGTTTTGAGACTGTCCAGAAATCTTGAATGTTAAAGTTTAACACCAACGAAATAAACAACCAAAATGAAGATAAAAGCTGAGATTGCCATAAAAAGCACATGGAAAAATAAAATAAATAAACAAAACAGGGTATGTTGGATATATTTCAGTTTATTTTACTTTAAGTTAAACTTTTGCCACATTCAATCTTATTCCTAAATACTGCTTGTGATCCAGACTAAAACGTAATAAGAGCGCATTCTGCGATAAAAAAATACCCCAAACAAATAATTGGACGTTTACTAGCGTGTGGCTCCTGATTCGAACACAATGGCGCCTGTTGTGTGAGTTCCCATTACAAAGGCATTAGCAAGCGCTGTATTGGTCCACTGTTATGTATTATGAAAATGTTGGTTCTTGTGTTCCAAGATTCTCTTGAAAATTACAATGTAACAAATATATATGTAGTCATAAATAAAAAAGCTATTCAAAAATACGTGTCTGTGGTCAGTGCGAAATGAATAACTATGCCAGGGATGCCGACTCGCTCGGAATATCCGGGAGACTCCCGAAATTTAGGCAGTTCTCCCCGTATCCCAGGAGAGCCGGCAAATCTCCCACAAGCCCCGACCAGCTACTAATATCTGTTGTAATCCCTAGAGTTAGAGGACGGGGCTTGATGATGTCATCATTAAGCCCCGTCCATCCCATGTAACGCTAGAGATTACATGAATGATTGACAGGGGCGGGACTTAATGACTCCATGTGCATAAATCACGTTATTAAGCAATGCCCCCTTGCGGCAATCTATGGCTTCCCTCCGGGTTCTCCCAGAGGGAAGCTTTAAAAAGTCGGCAACCCTAAACTATGCAATGCTATCTGGTCTATGCTTCCATCTACAGAATATCAGGCCTTTTAATTTCCTTCCTTTAAATAATTGCATAATCAAACAATAACTAACATCCTTGAAATGTCTTAATTGGATGTAGTCAGCCTGCATAATTAATAAAATAAAACCCCATCCAACTTAAAGATAAAGAATTTGAGGTTGTTATTATATATCATTGTTACCAACTCGCCCTGTATATCAGGGTAACTCCCTAGAAAGTGAGTGATCTCCCTGACTCCCTGAAGTGTTTGGCAATCTCCCTGATGTTGATTTAGTTCCAGAAGTCATTGTGGTATGATGACAGAATTTTAGAAATTGTCTCCATTTCCCTGCATTGAGGCCCATGGAGGCGGCCATTTTCATGGAGGCCAAGATGTCATCAAAGACTGGCAGTTATCTAAGGCAACATGACTTCTCTAATGGAGACAGAAATGAGAAATACACTCTGGTCTCTTGTTAATCAGCTGCAGTGTCACCTACTTTTATCTCTTCTATATAGATTAACAAGTCAGCGGATCCTATTCACAGTCTCCACAATAATACTAAAAGGATTTATTCACTGATAATACAACAATAAATGAATTGGATGGAGATATTCACAGGACACACCCCTTTGACTGCAGGGCATTCCCCTCTGGTGGTACAGGACACACCCCTTTGGTGGTACAGGACACATCTCTTTAGTGCAGTGTTTTGATCGTGCTATCACAATCTCCCTTATATTAATTTGCATATTATATCTACTATATATATATATAGTAGACATATTTTGATCGTAGGCATGATTGCATTTGAGTGGACATTTTAGTGCATAGCAGATAGGATTTTATTATGGTAAATACATACAGTGTAAGAAGAATCTTTACCTATATTTCTGTTGAATTTGAATTTGTGGAATGTTTCTTTTCATATGCTGAAATATTTTCCCCTTCCTCATATTATACAGGATCTCTGTCCAACTTGTATCATTTATAAGACAAATATTCTGATTTAGGACAAACAATAGAAAAGAATTTCCCAATGGATTTGACTGGAAAATCTCTTTAATGCCATATATTTATATCTATCTTTCCCCAGTGTTAATGTAGCATTGTGCTTCTTGTAATCCGTCTTTGCAGACAAGAACCTGTTTGTATAATTACTCTGTATACTATGTTTCATGTTCTTATTGCTATTGGATGCTGTTTCAGGTTTAATTGTTTTAAATCTCCCGCATTCATTGTTCAGTCACTAAATAGTTGTTTTTATTTGTTGAGAACTATTAAAAGTTGTTTTTTTCTTATATATATTTGTCCTTTCCTAAAATATGTCTCTGATCAAATGAAGATTTCTAAAGCTGTGCTTACACTAGTCAGGTTAACGGTCCCATCAGGAGGTGGCCTAATAAATGGGACAATTTCCCATTAGCAAAGGAAATACCGTTCCTTCTCTATAAGCTGACCAAAAGGGGGCGTTTTCCCAAACACCCCCTTATAGTAAGTCTGGATCTAACGTAATCTAGTTAGGTCTGTAATAAAGTGCTGTCAATAGCATTTGCCAATATAAATGTAAACATTTCATAGACTTTTTTCGAATGAAACATAAAATCAATGGGCATGAGCCAGACTTGAACGCAAAAGTGAACGCGGGCCGTAAAAATTAAGGCCTATACAGGACACAGATGGCACTCAACTGCAGCTTTGGGTCACTACACAAGTACGACAGGTTGCATATGTACACTGTGCAGCCAAGCGCAATGCCAGGGGCGCACCTGGGGTGGGGGATTGCTGAGTGCCCGGAAACCGCCCCCACCACCACCATCCCAGGATTGATTAGCAATATTTCCTTTAGAGAATTCTGTGGTTTTGTAAACGTGTAATTCATTCTCTGGCCTCTAGGGTGGTCTGCAGCATCTGTTTCCCAGTCTGCTCCCTCTCCTCTCTCCTCCCTGTTCCTCGATCCCACCTTCAAACACCACAAAGGACAGTGACTGATCAAATAAAATAAAATAGCAGCCTGCTCTGTCTCAGTGTGTGCTGAGCTCACCTTTACCTTTTGCCCACATTAATGTCGGAGACACTGACAACTGGCTCCACTGAACTATGTCCATCAGTGCAAGGTAAGATTCCCTTCCAAACTGCTTGTATCATTGTCACCTATGTCACCCAGTAGTCTTCTGAATGTCTAATCTAACAGTATGGTACAGTGTGTCTTAGGGCTGGATCCAGACTTAAGTAAGTGCTTGAAATTGGTTACTCCTGGTCTAAACCATGTTGATTGCAAGGGAGTCATATTTCATCTGTTTCAAACAGTATTAGAGATGAGAGGTGATGTTTCCTATCCCAAGTCTAAATAACAGTGTAATAGTAACGCTGGTCAGTATCTGTGTCATAATATAATAGTATTAGAGATGAGGTGATGATAAATGTGATAGTAAAGCTGGTCAGTATCTGTTTTCAGTAAGCAATTCAAAGATGTATTCCTGCATGCAAAGAATACAATTAACTTGACTCCCCCTGAAAACAACATGGTTTAGCCCAGGCGTGACTAAGTTCTTATTTTAAGAAGATTCTTAAGTGTGAATCGGGTCCAATGTTACATAGATTATGCTGAAATTGATTGCAAAGTATTTATGTTTAGGGAGACCAAATACGTCGACTCTGTCTTCAGTATGGATTATGTATTATTTGTAATATCATTTCTCCTTTGTATGCAGATAACAAGTGTCCACAGTAGTCGTGCACTAGATGTTCAGTTCTTGGACTCTGGAACAATCTCTCCTGTCAAAGTGTCTGAACTGAGGGAAATTCCATCTCCATTTCTTCGAGATATTATCTCCATTCCTCCTCAGGTACTTTGTCGTATCAGACAAAATTTTGGTAATGATGTTAATTTTATTTATTTTTAGTAGTTTTATTTTTGTTTCTGTTCACATCTTGCCAGTTATCAGCACTTTTGTTTATAGATGTTTAGCATTTTACTGATAAACTACTAAAAATAAGCACTCTGCATGTTACTTTGTATTTCAAAATGGAAACAGTATTTTTATCTCCATACAGTAGGACACTCCCAGCTTGGTACACACATTAAGTGACAGAATTTTCTTGTGTATAGCAGTGAACATGGAAACATAGAAGCTGATGGCAGATAAGTGCCCATCCAGTCTGCCCATTTGTTTAGTTAAAATTAAACAGACCCTATTTTACCATAAATTAAATGTAAGATATAGGATATCCTTATATATATCCCAGGCATGTTTAAAATGTTTTACTGTGTTGGCCTTAATCACCTCAAGGTACCATTTTAGTTTCCCTTCTTTGCACAGCCTCTAATGTTTTTATGTCTACGTAAGTATTTATATGACCCATACGTGAATGGCCCATACGTTCACAATTACGCTACGTTACTGAGCGTATTTTCTATGGTGCGCATGCGCAGTACTTACCAAAAGGCGATTTTACGTCTCCGCCATACGTAAATTCGCTCTCAAGCGTTGTTCTGGATCTGCCCCATTGTCATAAATCAAATAGGTCCAGATTCACAGTTACGTAGTTTTCATCTTATGTACGTTGAGCTACTACGCAGTCTTAAGACCGCGCTTACGCAATCTGCGTATAGAAATGGTACGTAGATAGCGTAAATAATTCTTAAAACAACGTACGTAAGATGAAAACTACGTAACTGTGAATCCGGACCATAATCTTTAAAATAAAAAATAAAGACCAGCAACATCCAAGAAAAAGAAATGAATTCTTGTCTCGTTTTTATGTGCTTCCATTCAACATAAAAATGAGGTTTGTTTTTTTTTCTATCCTGGATTGTAAGATGACAGATTTTTATAACCTTGGTTTCGCTGAAAAGTTTGTACAACCTTGTATGTGTCTGTCGTAGGAAATACGTGTGAACATTAAAATTCCATAAAAAAAAAAAAAAAAAGAATCCTGTTGGCTTCGGTGCCTATTAGATAAGAAACATATGTCAATACCCTCTTACATTAACCACTTGTATTAGCTCGATGGGTAGACAACTTTTCCCCAGAGAGAACAACACGTCAGTAGAAATATTAGAGCCAAGAATTTTTTTTCCCCTCCTTTCTCTCTTCAAAAATTCTTTTCAGGAATTTCATCAAACCTTTTAAATTAAAACCAACAGTGAAGTAGTCAAAATGAAGGGTATTCTATGGACCAGTTGTGAATGGGAATAAAGGCCTTCTGTGAAGTCACAGACTATGAAATCTATCTTACTTATGTAGCAAGGAAAAAAAAAGTGCCTATTTTTATAACCAAATTAAAAAGGAAAAAAGTTGAGACTTCTAAAGGTGTTTTCACTGCTATTTAGTTTCATAGAAGAGAAGTGTATGGTAAAAAATGCATTCGGAATAATTTGGTAACAGGCGCAAATTTCTTTGGACCGTATTCACACTTAAGAATAAAATTGTGGACGTACTTAAATATACGTACGTGAAAAATCCGAAATACTGATTCACAGACAAGAAAGAACCTGGTTAAGCACTCCCCTGTGTCGGGAGTGCTATGTAAGGACGTAATGTTTGTTTCTAATAACAGCAAGAACTCTCAGCAAGGTTTCTACCTGTGAATCAGTCCTAACTCTGTTGGAACGCCCATACTGTACATTAGGAGCCCGTGTACTGCTCATTTGCAGTAAGAGTTTCGCCCCTCTAGCCACACACGTGGGACTCGTTCCGTGCCGAATGCTGCATCAGTCCTAAGTCCCACGTCTGTGTATGTGAATCAGTCGGCCAGGGTTTCCGTGCCTATATTTAGGTTCTGGCATGCGCAGGTTCTACACTTACTTAAGTGTGAAAACGGTCCCTTGACTCTAAATGCGCTATAAACCAGGGTTGCCGACTGTCCCGGAATATCCGGGAGACTCCCGAAATTTGGGCAGGTATCCCAGGAGAGCCAGCAAACCTCCTGCAAGCCCCTCCAGCTATGAATTTATACTGTAATCCCTAGCGTTATTATGGATGTGCGAGGCTTGATGATGTCATCAATCCCCGTCCATCCCCTGAAACTCTGGAAATTACAGGAGTGATTGACAAGGGCAGGGCTTAATGACACGATTTGCGTAAATCACGTCGTTAAGCCCCGCCTCCTTGCAGAAATAAGTGGCTTCCCTCTGGGTTCTGCCGGAGGGAAGCTCTAAAAAGTCGACAACCCTGCTATAAACACTGTTGGGAGCTGATTCTAAGTTTTGCGCAGATTCACTATTTAAAATACTTGCAATCTATCCAGAGTTCCAACATTGGCATCTGGAGAGGTCGTACTGACAATGAACAGCTTTTGAAACATTAATGCTGATGTGTATAGGAGGATAGGCTGACAGGTGGAATGCAGCAGCCTATACAAGTTTGCATGTTTCAAAATACTATAGCTTTATTTATATTTTTTGTTTGTTTTACCAAAAAAATAAAACCTTTTAAAAATGAATATCTGTATTGAAAAATATGCAGGCTTAAAAAAAAAGTCAGCAGTTTAGGCTTATACTCTTTTCACATTGCACCAAAAACCCAGGTTATTGCTGGGGCCATTCGTAAAAACAACCCAGGTGGAGGCGTAGTGTGAAAGGGACTATGTACCTCGACCCAGGTCTCTTGACCTGGGAATTGGACACGGTTGAAATTTGAAGGTGAAAAAATGCTACGAAGGTAGCAGAAACGCGTTGGTGGGAGGTTTCTGTAGGACGGCTTAGCATGCAATACAGTATCAATATATCCACTGCCTTACACAGACTAGGCGATCGGGACCTTTTTTTTTCAACTGTCGGCTGTAGAGACATCTAGTTCGGGAATACCATCAATATCCATCCCGTGGAGAGGAATACAAGACGGAAGAAGGACTGCATTTGTAGGGTTGGGGAAGAACCTTTTGAGAGGAGTTTGGCTGTTCTGCCAGCGAGACACGCTTACATATCAAGAGGAGGAGTGTGTACGGAAGATACCTGCATTGTTACACTCGATCTATACTGCTTCATGTGAAGTTTCTACTGTACGCTACGGAAAAACAACCCAGGTGGAGGCGTAGTGTGAAAGGGACTAAGTACCTCGAGCCAGGTCTCTTGACCTGGGAATTGGACACGGTTGAAATATCAAGGTGAAAAAGGCTACGAAGGTAGCAGAAACGGTTTCTGTAGGACGGCTTAGCGTGCAATACGGTATCAATATATCCACTGCCTTACACAGACCAGGCGATCGGGCCCTTTTTTTTTTAATTGTCGGCTGTAGAGACATCTAGTTCGGGAATACCATCAATATCCATCCCGTGGAGTGGAATACAAGACGGAAGAAGGACTGCATTTGTAGGGTTGGGGAAGAACCTTTTGAGAGGAGTTTGGCTGTTCTGCCAGCGAGACACGCTTACATATCAAGAGGAGGAGTGTGTACGGAAGATACCTGCATTGTTACACTCGATCTATACTGCTTCATGTGAAGTTTCTACTGTACGCTACCTTGTTTTGGGGAAAAAAAAAGACAAGAGACTTGGAGATTTTAGAATCTTATTTTATTTTATGTTGAAGTTTGAATAAAAGTGAAGAAAGAACGTTGATAGTATAGATATTGATTACACTAGAGCTTTGTGATTAAGTGTTCCCCTTTTTTTATACGCACGTAGGTGCCTAACGGACGTACATGTGAATTGCACTTGGGGACATACGCACGTAATTATACACGTAAAGAACAGAGTGATCTAGGGAATCGTAAGTCACGTTCGGGAGAGGGGAGTGTCGGGGGTGTTGGTGGGTGTCTCCTTGCTCCGGCCGTGCATATAATTGCGTACATAAAAAACGGTTCTCTGAATGCCCTAGATTTAGTCCTATGTCTTGAAGCAGTGACTTCCAACCTTTATTTGGGGGGGTACCAGTGACTCACTATGGAATCAGCACCGTTTCTAGTGGTGGGCAAGCCATGCTATCACACAGGGTATGCCCCTAGATTAATTAAAGGGGGTGCCCAACAGGCGCCAGCTGCATCTCATCATTGAGATAAACAGGGCTGGGTCCTACGGGAGCCCTGTAGCACCAAATCATTTCCATTGAATAATGCAATGGGGAATCGTTATTCATGGAAATAGATTTGGTCCTACAGGGCTTCCGTAGGAGCTTTGTATTCCCGGTACTGTTTACCTGTGCTGCAGAGGAAGGAGCGAGAGGGAGAAGATAAAGTAAAAGTACGTGACTTTAGGATCTTGATTTAAAAAAGTTCTTAGTTAATAATATAAAAGGGGGCACAAAGGAGGCTGACAATTATAAAGGGGGCACAAAAGGAGGCTGGCACTTATAAAGGGGACACAAAAGAGGCTGGCACTTATAAAGGGGGCACAAAAGGAGGCTGGCACTTATAAAGGTGGCACAAAAGAGGCTGGCACTTATAAAGGGGGCACAAAAGAGGCTGGCACTTATAAAGGGGGCACAAAAGAGTCTGGCACTTATAAAGGGGGCACAGAAGAGGCTGGCACTTTACAGAGACGATTAGACATTTACATCAGTCCCTGCCCCCATTGGAGCCACATACTAAGGTCCCTAACAAATACATATACACATACATACATACATACATACACACATACACACACACACACACACACACACACAACCTAGGTTTGAAGTGTAAGAGGAAATTGGAGCACTCGGAGAAAAGCAGACACGGGAAGAAAACACAAGCTGCACACAGATGAGACCTAATCAGGAAATCAAACTCATGACCTCAGCGCTGTGAGACACAAGTTCTACTCACCGAGCCACCGTACTGCCCAAGTTATCCATGAATAGAGGTGAGGGAGCCAGAAGAAAATGAGTTAAAGATGACACAGAAGTGCAGGAGTTAAACACAGCCTCGGAGTCTCCATTGTACTCTCAGATACATTTGTTACAGCGTTCTCTCTGCAGACTGTTTATATAGATTTGCGAGTGGAAACTAATGGCAGGTCTTCAATCCCTGACCACAGGGAGCTTCTGCTGTAGGAAAGCTGAATACAATTAACAATAGGCAGGTCAGCAATATGATAAAAGAGTCCGTATAGATTTATCATTGTTTCCTGGAAGGAAATGGATCCCAGATAGAAATGACTCTCTTTTTTCTCCTGTTAGTATAAGATTTCCTTTATCTGAGGACACCACGCGTTTCTTCACAAGCTTTATTGCAGATTTTAATGACAGCCAATACGACCTGGAGAACTTAAAATGCTCTATCCAGTAATGTGTCATTTACCTGCATACAGTACTTCCAAAATATGAGACTCTTGAACAAATCCATCGTCCTGCATTTGGCCTACTACGGGCCTCTATGATACGAATGGCATCATAAGGCCTGCCCAATTGCTTCACAATGCTGTAAATAACAGTAATGAACAGTGGGGGGGCGTTTTACTGGAAATCGTGGAATTGTGGCTTTTCCCCCTGATTCACAGTGCAATGATCAATAACACCGTACCGCAGGGGTGGGGTTTCATGACAGGTTTCTCATCGTCAAGCCAATCAGCTGTAACTTCCCTTCAGAGAAAAACAAAAAGGAGTAACATTTTTCATGTAGATTCTAAGGCCTCCAGTGATCAAACCCTACTCTCTCCAGCATGACCCAGACAGATGAATGGAGTGATTCAAAGCAGGAGGAGCACTGATAACTTTATTATGCTTTATATTAGGCAAATGTAAACCCTACTGACCAATTGTCTTAAAAAATCTTGGGATGTTCCGAAAGCGCTCCAGAACTCCTGCATTTAGGCCACAGCAGACTTCACAATATGAAATGTGCTATCAAACCCCACCCCCACAGTTCAGTACTGTTGTTTGCATCTTTGTGATTTTTGATGCTGCATTGGTTAACTTTGCAATCGTATGATGCATGGATATAACAGACCTGCGATGGTGAGTCCCTGCATATGGGTTGAAATACCTTAGATCCCTGTGCATCCGTACACACGTGGACTAATTCAACTGACTGCGTAGACAGGACTAAGCGCAAGGTTTGCATATTCCTGTCTATTGCGCTAGTCCAATTTTGTCTATGTTGCGCGAGATAAAATCTGTGATGTAAATTCGCGTGAATAACATCGCGACCAGACATCGTGGTCCGTTAAATGTGTCCCATATACTCAGACTTTTTTATATAAGAAACTTTTCCAAATTAAAAATACATATAAAAAAGTAAAAAAAAAAATTTCAATGTCTTACGTAAAAAAAAACAAATGTAAAGTAATATATTTATTACTACATTTGTTCGGGGACGTATCTACTCCTTGGGGGTGTCGACCTATAGGAGCCATTCGCCGCTTCGATGAGTGTTTCAGCTTATGCTGGTTTTTGTCAGTTTGCCGCAACTGCTGTCTCTACGAAGAGTCCAATGGCCACAGGTAAGTTTTGTTGATCCTAACCTTCCCCTTCCCGCAACCTAACCTTAACCCTCCCCTAAATGGGATCGCCGCAGGGGCAACTACTTCGCACCCATTGGCCAGGGGGCAGACCCAGTACATGGACAGCACAGGAATAGCAGATCAGCAGATGCGGAGAAGACCTGTCCTTACACTGCTCCAAGATCAGAACCAGGACAGGTCAGAAAATGCGGGGCCCTGGACACAGCCTCAGGGCCCCGCCCCCATGTGACATCATTGGTGACATCACATAGAGGTGGGGTGATGTGGACTTCCTTTAACAGCGGGATAGAGAAGAGAAGCTCTTCCCTGCACATTGGCCCGCTACTGAGCAGCAAGTATTGGCGGTAGGATACCGCCGATACCTACTGCTGCAGAGCTAGGTTAGTATCGGCGGGCCCCCATCAGCTCCAGGCCAGGGACAATAGTTTCGGCCGTCTCCCCCTGGGTCCAATTCAGGGCCTATTGAGCCCCACTGATTTGGGCCACCATCTACCTGCATCTTCTGTAACCTTTGTGACCGCGTCCTTGCATCGTTCAGCAGCAAATGCGGGCGTGCAAGAAGGACTCAGAACTACCCTCACGGCCTCATCGATGGCGACGTGAGAAACTCGTGTCCTATGTAGAACGTCTTTCGGACTCTTGGCATAAGATGGTGGCACATCTCTTAGCCGCTTTGGTTGCTAAGTGACGCGTCCATGTCTGCTACTGAGCGTCTGAAACACGTTCTGCAAAGGACGCAACCTCTTCACTTAGCAACCGAAGCGGCCATGGAATCTGTTCCGCCTCCTGACTACTTGCACGGCCGCATCGGTTGCTAAGTGATGAAATTATTTCGCTATTTCAAAAATATTTATTGGGGTGCCAGTCCCTCACGTTTCCTGGGGAGCCCAGACCCCTGGATACACCCCTGCATGTGTTCATACTGATATGTAACATTACTGAGTGTGACACATAAAAGCATTGACCTTGCAGTTCTCCTGGCGCCGATTTCAACGCGTTTCTCGCCAGATTTGGACGTCGTTACCTATAAGCGCTCTGTCCTTGCATGTTGGCAGCAGGTAACAGCCCCCATTTACACCTAACGTACTGCAAATCTTCTGGGAAGAGAACCAATTACGGCATCCTCAGGACTGGGGCTGGAAGACGAGCTTAAAATGCCGGAACCCCCTTTTTTTTGCCGACGGTTTCTCAGATTTTCCAGGCGCAGTCAGAATAGCTGTACAAGGAAGAGTTCCAGCCCTCGTTATCATAACAGACTGTAAGGCCAGACCAAAGGAACTGGTGGAAACAGCACCAAGCACAGAGCCCAGGCAATCTGGGGAGGATTTTCACTTCCCTTGCAATGGGGAAGAATGGAATTTAGATTTATAGAAGTCTTTGCATGCTAACTGCATCCTCCTGGAGATTTATAGGGCTGAGAAGCTGTTGTTTCCCTCTCTCTGTAATAACATGGATCATGGCAGAACCAATTGTTTAGTTAACTCTATGTCCTCTCGTGGTGAATGTTTAAGCTTGGGAATGCTAGCACAGCCAACGGGTGCACTACAAGTCTCAGAATTCTTAAGGATGCATAACTGCGCAATTATATTTAGTCTTACGTACTTTCATTGCCGTCCTGTTTAATATAATGAGCCTGGGTCTAATTTGTGCATTTTTTCCAGTTAAAAACAAATAAACACAAAATGATGCAATTGCGGCTGTATTTCTGATTATACATAAGGTGAACACCTGGACAGTTACATCCTTGTCCCCCTTCCTAAAAGAAAAAACTTAAAATTTTATTTTGGGTGCACTTGACAATCCAGGAAAAAAGAAGCACCCAAGTTACCACAACCTCACAAAAAATTGGTCTAACTGGGCTCCTGTAGTCTATAGTAGGGTAAAGAAGAAGGAAGAGAGAGAGAG